>JAAGAY010147645.1:212432-236132 GCA_011801015.1 Ardeotis arabs
AAGGACCCCACACCGGGGGAGGTGGATTCTTGAAGGCGGCTGTGGCCCGTGGAGGGCCCGCTGGGGCAGCCGTTCTGGAGAGACTACACTCCGTGGAAGAGATGACCTACGCCGGAGCAGTTTCGTGAAGGACTGTGGCGTATGGGTGGGACCCCACACTGGAGCAGGGGAGGAATGTGAGGAGTTCTTCCCCCGACTATGAAGCAGCGGCGTACAACATCGCGTAATGAACTGACTGCAACCCCCATTCCCTTTTCCCCGCCCTGTGCCGCTCGGGGCGGGAAGGTAGTAGAGATAATGTTAAGCTCGGGAAGAGGGAGGGGTGGGGAGGAGGTTCTTTTTTTTTTTATCTTGTTCTCTGTCTCATTATCCTGCTAGTTTTAGTAGCAATAGTAATTTAGTAATAAATGAATAGTTTTCCCAAGTCGAGTCTGTTTTTGCCCGTGACGGTAACTTTAAGGATTTCTCCCTTCCTTATCTCAAACCTCGAGCCGTTTTTCTTCTATTATCTCCCCCTGTTCTCTCGGAGGGTGGGGGGAGTGAGAGAGAGACTGCGTAGTCTGGTCCCGATCCGGGCTGAACTACGACAAGAAGAAAGACCAAAATGAATGTCCCACGGAGAGAAAACCTACAGCAAGTTCTACCCAGTTAATTGTGGTTTTGGGCTTGGCCCATGTTGGGCAGCCTGCGAATGTGGCTGGACAACTAGCACTAGAATGTGGCTTGGATCTTGTTATGGATTAGATCCCTGAGGCCTTGAAAGAGTCTGGAGTTTTGTGTGGACGCTTATGGGACATGGAGAGGCAGACTTCGGATGTTGTCAAGGTGGCTCAGAGCCAGAACAGAGGCAATAAACGTACTCCAGAGGAGGGACGGGCATCTATGGGTATAGAAGAAAAATCTATAGCACTCTGGGCTTTTTTAATTGCACTCCTCCTGGAGCAACCTCTTGTTAAATTCTATTATACCAACTATTTTTCTGCTTACTTCTCACTTGGAAGTTATACGAAACAAATCCCTCATGAGCTCTCACATCTCACCACGGGATAGACCTCAGCATCTAAGAGTCAGGAATTTATTTAACCTTTTCAGTCCCTCGTGACTTCATTCAGTATTCTTGTAAGCCTGATCTCTACTGCTTAAAATACTCCATGGTAATTTGTCACCATTACCTATTTCTTTACTAATGTTACTTAGGTAAATTATTATAATCTTAGAAAAAATATTTTAGTATTTCCTTTACACCTTTGTTCCAAGTAGTCTAACCAGAATTAGATTAATAAAACATCTGTCTTTCAATATAGTTCAAAGTAGCCTAGCAAGATATATGCATGCCCATTAATTCTCTGGGCAGTGTATAAAGGTTCATTTTAGCTATCAGGACAAGTAGCCATATCTTCTATCTTTCTTGAAAATCTTCCTGTAATGCAGGGGGTTCAGTTCAGCTCCTAAATCAAGCATTTTGGTCTCAGTTAACACTAGGTCCTACTCTCAGTTAACACTTTGGTCCTAGTTAACACTAGGAAAAAGTGCAGGCACTCATGGTATGTGGGCATCAAGAGTAATCTTTTGCTTTAAATATCCTGAACTGTTTTGCTTTCCTATATAACTTCCCATCTGCACTGCTCCTATTTCTCTGCCAGCCTGGGACTGCACATCCTCTGGTCCCCCAAAGCTGTCTCCATGGCCTGTACAAGACAGGCCTTCCTAAGATATCCGCTAGTTTACAGTCAGATAACTCCTGAAGGCTCAATTCAAATGACTCATTGGCATCTAATAACACTGAGGCTAAATGGCAAATAACTGTAATCTGTTTATTCTCAAGTGCCTACCTTAAAGAGAAAAGCCATTGTGTTATCAAGAACTACATTACCAATATTACAATACTGTTGCCATAACCTATTGCTGCCTTAACTCTTCTCTTTCCAGTATACCTTGTTTGAACATAGCATCTACTCAGGTTCTCAAGTCACAGGAACATCAACCTTGCTTTTTCTGTTTGTTCCTCCAGCACCCACAACAGTCTGAATGCTATCTGAATTTAATAACAACAGTAAGAGAGCACTGCAACGGAAAACAAAGATACAAGAATAAGATCATGCCCTCTGCAGCAATTCAAAAGCAGTGTTATTTTAAATTGATCCATAGTAATTATTAAGAACATTTCTTATGACTTTATTAAAAACAAAATAATATAATGCACAATACTTTAATGGCATTTTACATAAAACTTTCTGTCAATAGTGTAAAAGAAATGTGGAGAAAAACCAGTACATTTTGTCTACTCTATATGTGTGATATGGAGCTTTTGGGAAAAAGAACACACCTCATTCCACCCTGTGACATATAGAACTTGACAAGAGGATTTGTGATTATTTGTTGGCCAGTCAAATATAAGGGAAAACAAAAAGCTCATAATTCTTTGAAAAAGCTCTTCACAGGGTCCTAGACTTCGTGCTTTAGAGTTCAAATCTCTCTACTACAGGGGCTGAGTCTTCCTACACATTTCTGTGGAGTGTGTCATCCCAGTACCCAGCACTCCTTGGGAGATGGTCCTTAATAATAAATAACAGTAGTGTAGGATGTAGGATAGCTTGTTTTCCTCCAGGGTCTACTGATATTGCCTACCTTTTCATATATGCATCAGTGAGCCTAATATTTAAATGAAATTCAAAGCTAAAATTCTCATTAAACTCAGTGGAGTTGGAGTCAAACTTGATGCTTACTTATGTTTGGTAATATTCAATTCTACTTTTATAAGCAAATAGTTCATGTTTGAGGACTGGCATCAGCAATAACTGAAGTCTGCTGTCAGAAGAGACATCTCTGCACTTCCCCTATCCCAGTCTTTCCCCATAACCTTTTCAAGACACTCCCGGTCCAGAGCAGGGGAGAGGCAAAGGGCACCAAGAAGAAGAAACACAATTGCTACGGGCTCCCACTGTTATCCTTCTGTAGCACACATGGCCCATTGGTCTGAACTGAAACAGGTTACCTGTGCTGGTACCACAAACAAGTTTAGGTACCTAACTATCTCATTTAGCCAGATGGGAAAGGACTTTCTTTTCCTTGTAGTCTACCAGTCACTTTCATGAAATAATTAGTTTTACTAGTATCCACTGCAATGCACTCCATAAATTGGGAAGAAATACTCCTGAAAGCTTGAAGCAAGACTGAACACAATTTTAGAGGCCTTCTTCATAAGTGAAATCAAGAATGCATGCTAAGCTATTATTAGAAGTTCAACGCGGAATTTCTATCCTGAAAAAAAAATATTTTGAACACCCTAGATTCAAAGTCTGCAGTTGATTTTGGAAGGGAAAAAGGACTACATCACCTAAAAAAGCCCCCCCTCCCTTTTTTTTTTTTCTGCCCTGCCTTCCTAACCCTGACGTATCTGTACCAGCTCCCCAGAGGGATTTCAGTGTTGTTGCAAGAACTCGTCAGAAGAGTGCAGTGTATAGTAAGAGAGAGTAGCAGTGGTGCCATGCAACAGGTGGTGTGAGCAGAATTGATAACCTTCATTAGATGGGCTGATATAGCTGAATTGAATTTCTGGGTCCACAAGCTTGCCCAGCTTTATCATCTCTCCCAAGAATGGTCACTACTTCTTCTTACAAAGGTCCCTTTTCTAGCCAGAGGTGCCATAAGCATCTTCCAGTAAGAGGCTGGGCTAGGTGTCCTCTGTAATGCACGGTGTGCAGACTGCCTACAGTGCTTTATGAGATGACACCACATAAGATTATCTCCATTTCAAGAACTCAGTGGAACTTCTAGAGTACATCTAATGGATGCTAGTAAAAACAAACTCCACTTATTTTGTCACAAGAAGTAAATAGGGTGAGAACGTCTCCTACTATATTTAGGTACTTACATTCTCCTCTAATTTTAAACTAATGCACTTAGTATATAATTTTGCAACCAAGAAGTGTAACAGAATCTAATGTACTAATGTATAGCACTTTTCATCCTGTACACTGTAGCCAGCTTTTTACAATTAGTATAGTACTACTTTTTTTCTTTTTTTTTTTTTTATGTAATACATGTATAGTCATTGAAAACTTCAGTGTAATACACAGGATGTCCATGCTTTTCCTCCTCCTTTATCTTCTGCATGAAGAAAAAGGAAAGAAAAAAAAGATCACCTAATATGACTAGAAGATGCATGCATAGTTAAGAATGAATACAGACTGTGTGCTCAAAAAAAAAAAGGCATTAAAGCATTAGGGCAGGCATTAGTAATCCCACACTATGTACGTTAGAATAATTCACTGACAGAAAGAAAGATAAGAGAGGACAAAAATAAAATAAAGCAAATAAGCAAGCAAAAAACAAGAGGAATTTTAAGATTTCTTCACACAAGCTACCTGAAATATTTGTAGTAACAATATGGGGATGTTTCAGCCAGTCACAAAACAGCCTGATTGAATGATAATCAAATTAATTATCTACATTAACTGAACAGTTGAGAGCCCAGGTTGAAATTTAATAAACCACACTGCATGAGGATGCTTAAAGATAAATCATAGCTTGTGACTCCGTGAGCATCATTTATTTTAAAACACGGCACTGTTTCTGCAAATTGCATTTATTAAAGCTGTGAAAAAGCTTCAAGTCTTTTCAAAGGCGAGCACATTTTGATTGTGCTGGTTCTTGTTATTTAAGATGTACTTATCCAGTTGCTCACATTTCTGTACCCTCCTCAGTAATTCTTGTTCAAATGTGCTTGGTACGGACATGCTGCCGTGAAAAACGGGTTCAGCTGTTTGCCCAAGCTTGATCTCACCTTTCCCAATCTTCCCTCTTCAGCTCATGGCCCCAAAGGCATTTGCACCATTTATTCCCCCAACAGACATGCCAATGTCCCAGACACGCGACCCTCTGTGTACTCCTCATTTTTATTTGCTTTCCCTGTGCTAAGTTGCCCAGAGCACAGTCAGCGTGGTTTCAGCTGCCCTTGGGCTGGGGGAGAGGTGGCCACAGGGTTGTGTCTTCCACAGAGACACTCAGCTCCTGCCCCAAATATGGGAAGGAGGGTGCCAAAACCCTGGAATAAGCTGAGTCCTACCAGCCCTTTAATAATAGCCCAGGTAAAAAGGAGAAGTGAGGCCGAGCAGACTGTGGCACAGCTTCCTCCTCCTCTCCCAGCTGGCAAGACCCTGGGCATTGGGGTTGTGCCAGGGCGAGGGGCAGCGGGAAATCGCAGGGTGCAAGAAAGCAGCTTCCCAACCTCTATTTCAGCAGGGTTTGTGGGAGAGCACAGGGCTACTTGACAGCATGGTCCTTGCTTTGGGGGGTCCCAAGCCCTGCCCTGAGCGGCCACCCTCCACCTCAGCCACTGGGTGTGTGGGGGATGTGGGGGAGTGCTGCCACCAACTCCCTAGAAGGTAAGGGTGGCTGGGGGACACCTCACCCCTCACTTGGGACCAGCCTCGAGCCCCTGGGGATGGCAGAGTTGCCATGCCCAGTGGTCTTGGCATGGGAACTGTGCTCCTGTCCCACGCAGAGACATGGCATGCAGGCACACTTGACTGACGTGCGTGCTCTGGACCCACAAGGATAATTATAATGCCACCTGTAGGAGGTACTTTCCTGCAAATATTCACCTGCTGGATTTTCCATATGCTCCCATATGGTCCAATTGTTCTTCATAAGCAGAGCTGTACTAGAGCTAAGAAATGACAGCTAAGTGTGCCTGTAGTGTCAAAACCAGAAGTCACCTTACTTTGATAAATCCAGGTTTTTTCTTTTTTAAATTAATTTAAATTTAAATAAATTTCACCTTTTCCTCCCATATCGTAACTTCTTAGGAACAATTTGCATTCACAAGATAAATGCAATTTGATAGACTTTGTCACAAAACATTTTCATCTGTGCCTGGCAGGAGTACAGCGAGAAGACTGAGATTGCCTTATCTCAGCGTCCTTTCTGCAGCCTTCTCACTTCTCATCCTCATTGCAGTCCAAATATGCCTAGTTCTACAAAAGCCAAAAACATTACAGAAATCAGAACAATCTCTGTTAATCTTGGGAGGAGCAGAAGAACCAGTTGTATTGTGATAGAATGCAAAACATAGTATTAGTTGCTCAAATAACAGGCGAAATAAGCACACATGTTCTTAATCAATTGCTACTAATTCTTCTCAAAAATAACAAAAAATAAGCAGACAATAAAAGTGCTTGAAACTTCTCAGGTTTCTCCACACGGTGTCTGATAACAGACTTTGTTAGCAAATTCACTGAAATCTTCCTGGTCTTAGAGATGTGCAAATAGCTATGAGAGGAATGCCCAAAACAAATCACTTCTCGAGGAGCTTTGAACAATAGAGAGCTTCTGTTTTCCAGTGAATTGTGCGTATGCACACAAACGCTCATCCATAATGTGAATTTAAAACAATCCTGATGGGAGTGAGGGAAGGGGAGGGAAGTGACACATGGGAATAACGAGGCAGACTTTGACCCTTTGTGTCAGAAAACAAAGCCTTCTAGTTCGAATCTGAGATAGCAGTTCCCATTTGACATGGTTTCAACAGACATACGCGCCTTCTGGCTTAAGCCTGTCCCTGAAGGATACTAGGACCAAGCAAAGTTTGCTTACAAGTCACCCAAGCGCAACATGATGTTTTTAAGTGGAAACAAATGAATGGAATAGATGTAATTAAAAACCCAAACTGAATTAGGGAAAATTGTGACAGCTTTGCTTTGCAAAGTCAGTGAAGGGCAAGAACAGAGCATCTGAAATAGCTATTTGGCATAGGGTCACTATGAAGATGAATTAGGGTTAATTTTCTACTGGAGTGCAGGTCAGGCGCTGTGCTGTGGCAGAATGCTCCTTTTACTGGGTATGTTTTGGCCTACTTACAACTTTAGAAAATAAATATTACAATGTTAAATTAAATATGCTCTGTGACAAGGACTTGCAACATCAGGAGAATGTGATTTATATGCAATTGGCTCATATATACCATCTAATATGATATGCACAGTGTAACGAAAGCTCAAGGGTCTGATTGGCAGTGAAGAAATGCTTTACAAACCTCTTTCAGGTTGCATGCTCTTTTTCCTTCCTCTTCTTCTTCTTTGGTTTTTGGTTTTGTTTTTTTTTTTTTTTTTAATGACTACATGAGTTAATTAGTGGTTATGTACTCTGCCTCTTTGCCTGGCCTAGCTTACCCCTACTGCAATAAATCTCTTCTCTTTCCCTCTCCCAAGGATCATTACAACATTAGCCAGCATTGTCAACAAACTAATTGAAAGCCACCTGCTTTTAGGATCACCCTAATGAAAAACAGCAAAGTTGAGAAACAAAATTCAATCAACTTTCTAATAGTCTGTAATTTCCTATTAATTCACACAAATGTAGCAGTAGTAAAAAACCACAAAATATCTCTTTTTTTTTTTTTCCACTGCTGGCCTTATCGCCCACTCCTTCTTACGTCTGTAGAATTAGAAGCGATTATTTTTGTAACCTAGATCTCTCATCACTACTTAAAGTGCAACTAAAGTATTACATTTCATCAAAAAAGGAAAGTACTTGCAAATAGCCTTCCATTATAAATGGATCTATTATTTTGGCTAATTTTTTGGGTTCTTTTAATGAGGTAGGCCCGGATTCAGCAGAACTTCTAAAGATGTCAAAGTCCACTTCAGTGCTTACACAAATGATATAAATCTCACTGCCTTTGATGAAATTCAAGCACCTGCAGAAACCTGGGGAAAGGCTGACTACGCAGGACTGAATAGGTATGGATTTCCTGAGGAGGGGCCTGGGTTCCCAAACATGCAAAGCTCTTCAGCACATGCTGAACCTTGGGCAGGTGATTAAGTGCTATTGAAGTGGATAGGAAATAAGCATGTGCTTCAAGATAAGTGCTTTGCTACTATGGCACAGGAGCACACAATTTAGTCAAGTGAGCATGAGTAAACAAAACATTCTTGAGATAGGTTGAATGGCTAAACTGTTTCCCACAAGTATTTTCCCAGCTCATCCTTAATTGTGGAGAAATAAGCCCGGAAAAGGAGAAAAGGGGCTGATTTATTTCTGTTAGGTCAACTGAAGCAAAATACTGAGGGAAACAAAAAAAGGAAAACACAAGACAGACGGCACTAATGACTATTTGTGTTACAGCAGGGCTTAGATGTCCCAGTAAAGCCTGAGATCCCACTGCGCTAGAAGCTGTGCAAACATGTCAGTGAGGGTGTTCAGTAAAGGAGAGCTGCCTGTAAATGTGACATGTGGAAGTCCCTTTGAAGTCAGTCAGAACCCAAGCATGCAAGCGGTTTGTACTGTTGGGCCATATGTTTCAAGCTATATGATTAATTGCTATCAAGTGTGCTGAAGCAGAAGACAAGGTCCCTCATAGTGTGGCCACCAAAGATATAATGAGCTGTGGAAAAAAAGATGAGGTCACAGATAATATATTGGTTGTATTTAATAGTCCACTGTTAACTTCCTGGGAGTGTAAACATATAATTATTTTTCCTACTTCAAAAGAATAAAAACTCTATTTAGATGAAATGCATTTAAAACAATGCAGGTGACATGCAATATGAGATAAATGCTACCTTCATGCAAATGTATGCATCTCTCATCGATTATAGTAATGAGATATGCAAAGAAAGATCAGAGGAATATAATTACATCCTTTTTGGAAGCTACTCCAAAATTCATGCTGGATGAGGTGTGTATGCACGCACAGAAAAGGAAGAGGAGTGAGGAGTCGTAGTATTGTGAAGCCTTCCCAAAGAGGGCAAATGCCTGCTGCTTCAGAAGCAGACTGATGCCTACAGAAGGTCAAGGGACCCAGAAACAGGGTGAGCCCCCCAGTTTGTGAACCTGCAGTTTCAATGATGCAATCATTGCTACAACACACAGAAATGGCTTAAAAATAAAGGCATACAGAAGAACGAAAGGAAGGAAAAAATACCAGTCAGGAATAATTATCACAGTGTATAAAACTTTCCACTCCTTTATTATCATAAATTGCAAAGTTTTATTGATGCATATTTTATCACAGCACTGTTGCCATATGTGATCTGAAGATTCAGAGCCTGTCCCTGGGGACAACGGTACTGATATAGATAATCAAGAATTCCTTTTATGCTCCTCTCAACACAGCCACAGCTCAGATTGAAATTAACATCTTTTACAACGAAACACCAGTTTTCTGCCACAACTAGACATGACAGCCGGAGAGAGAGGCCTGCTTATCCAGTTATTCCTTCAAGTCTCGGTTTCATTACGGCCTGTGAAGATGTAAACTATGTACAAAGCAATGTGGATGGCCACCGAATACCAGAAAAATGAATCTGCATGCAACCTGCCACATGAAGAAACGGGGGAGAAATGCTTCCAAATAAATCCCAGGATGAAAAGCAAAGATCAGAGGCAGCCCCTAAAAAAAGCAATGAAGAGGAATCCAAAAGCTTTGAACTTTTGCAATGTACGCTGCCTGGGTTAGACTGGGTGATGCTCGCACACATACATGAGCAAACAGGAGTGGAACCCATGCCCAAAAAGAAACCCAGCATGAGGCTCTGCCCTACTTAAATCTTCCAAAGCAAGGATTTTACCTAGTGGAAACCCTAAGGCTGCTTTGTGTGGACACTTGCTCCTGGTCATTCTTTTAGGTTGACTGCTTCCACCCATACATTGGCCCCATTTCTCATGGGGGGCATGGAAGTTATTTTTCTCTGCTCCCCATGGGGTCGTATATCACTGTGGCATCTGAGTGCCTTCCTGTGGGGCATTAAACGACCAACATCTGCCATGCATGGTTCATTCTCCCTCTCATCCTACTCCCAAGGGAGAACTGGGAATGCACTGTAGTGTTTTGTTTTAGCAGGACTTTATTTTTGTTGTTTTAAATCTACACGCTGCCATATGTTAGGAAGAAAAAAAAAAAGAAGCACCTTGTTTTGAAGGAGAAAGTGGTGGGGTTTGAGATGGTCATTAGCTTCTGAGGGAGCTAGCGCCAAGGTCTCAGCCTGGCTTCCCAGAAGGTGCAGCTTCCCGCTGGTTGCTAGAAAGGTGCAAACTTCAGAGACTGTCACAGGGAGCTGGAGATGATAATGCACTGGAATTGCATCTCTTTCATGTGTGAAAGTGGTTCAAGTCCTGCTTTAAGTGCACACCTACCTACTACAACATTTCAGAAGAGTCTGTTGCTTTGGCATATTACATGCTGGGACAACAGATAGTAAAACCTAGTGCATTGATAATTTTTTTTTTTTTCTGATTAATGTCATGTCATCGAGAGACTATCTCCAAACAGTCACTAGGGAAGCATAGAAAAGAGGGTATCAATGTAAGTACTAAAACATGTAAGTGGGCAAATGCACTGTTAGAGATGCAAGGATGTTTGGGAAACATTTAAAGCAGACTGCATGCCTTCAGTATAGATCAGGAAAGAAGTACACAAAGGAAGGCAGATGCCACTTTTCTAGCCTTGTGCCTTTGCCTTTCTATAGGTTGCACAAAACAATACTTCTACAGCTCAGTACTGTGGATGAGCTCAGGCTAAACACACGCAAAATAGTAGGCCCACTTTAGGGTCATTATCTGGTAAGACAGGGAAACAGAAAGCTATGAAAAGCAGCAGGGTATATGGCAGAACTGAAGTGTAAGGATCTAATTTATATCATCAGCAGAAAAAAATAGCACTAACACATTAGTTGGATGAGTCTTCAGTGAATAAGAAGGACAGCACAGGACCTCTCACCTTGCATTAAGAGACTGTCACTCTCTCTTTCCTGAAGCCAAGGAATTTTTGGAATTTCCTGCTCCTCATCCCACTGGAAGGGCCCATCTCACTGGGAAGGGCTGATTCCCCAAACCCTCAAAACTTTTTGCATTCATGAAGGAGATTCTCTTGGGGGTTACTCGTTCTCTCTTCTATTATATTTTTAATTGACACTTTTCCCAGAGTTCACTTTTATGGGATGCTGATACTGGAGGGATTTAATATTGAAGATATTCTTCTGCATGAAGGAAAATTTGGAGCATACGTTCAGACGACCAGGATTTCTCCAGTCTTGCACAGACACAGAGCAATGGCTGCACCCTCAGTCCAACTCTGAAGGCTAGATTAGCCAAGGATCATTTGAGGAGAAATGTGGCAGTATCTGTTATTTTTCCTTTTACAAGAGATGTAAGATAGAATATTTACTATGATCATACAATTTTTATATCAGATTGAAAAAAAAAATTTACATCTTGCAAGAAGTTATAGTATTTGGCATTTCTCTCAAGTCAGGCTAAAAAGCCAAAATAATGCTATTAATCTCTCCATAAAGTTTTCAAAAATAAGTTTAAAAAGGCAAAAACGTTAACTTCTATGTTATGAAATGAGTCATCTTGGAGTTTCAGAAATGAAATGCTTAATGTTGGGGGGCAGGAGGGATGTGGTGACATTGATTTTTGACTCCACCTAAATCGCCACAACTGGGAGCTGATATTCTTGACCTACTTGTCTCTATCTACCCCATGGATCTTTCTCCCCAGTCAGGCCTAGAGTCCCACCAGGCACGACAGTCTCATGGTGCTTCTGTTCTCAAGATGCTTCACACCACTGCAAAATCTCACCTCAAACACAAAATACATATGTCAGACAGATTTTCCTCTGTGGACCATTTTGCCAAAAGGTCTATTTTCTGTATGAACATTTTCAAATTTAATGAACAACAGGAAAATACTTAATTTGACACTTTGTGATAAAACCTAGTTATCTTAGTACAGCTTGCCTTTTGAATCCTTTGAGTGAGACCATCAAGGCAGAATACCAGGTAAGAACACTAGTGTCAAGCTAGAATCTCAGTGTGATGTGTAGATAAAGAAGTACTTTGAAAAGCATTTTAGATTAATATTTCTTCACAACTGCAAGTTTAAAAAGTGCTATTTATAAGCAACCTTTTTCATCATTCTTTTCATAGTAATGTTGGTTTTAAAAATTATTTTACACCTGGGAATCGAGAAGCGCACTGGAAAGAAACATTTTTCTATAAACCTCTTAATAAGGCAGAGACCTCATCAGGAATCTGTACAAGGTCTATCATGATGGATAGAATGCCCAAGCCAAAGTAGGTCATCACTGTAACACAACAATAACAATAAATACATTTTAAAAAATCAGAGATCCTCAAGCAATCAAAAATCAGTTACTTACTATGAACAAAACTCAGACCCTCTTTGAGTGGAACCTCATTCTCACTTCACCAGCATAACTCCATGGAAACCAGTGAGCTTGCACTAGTGTATTAAAGAGCAGAGTAACATAAAGACATACCATGCTGTAAAGATTTTTTACATCTTTCTTTGGAATACTGACATGGGTCATTTTCCCAGACACCAATATGTCCTGAGATAGTAAATCCTGGATCTTTAAGATAGATAGGGTGTAATTAAAACTAGAACATGGCCTATGGGGAAAGATCTCTCCCCACTTAAATCACATTGTTTTCATTGCTGTACTGGTGTAAATGGTATTTTTATGTATATGTCCAGAGGAGAACTCAACTGCAATATTTCTTTTCTACTGCTGAAATATTAGCATTAAAAAAGCAGTATTTTACAAAAGTCATATAAACATAGTGTCTATAACACAATCAATTTTGCTGGAACTATTTTACATCAGCCTTCATCCTTGACATGATAGCCCTTCCCTTGTGGAATGTTTTAAAACTTAAAAATGTTTTTTTTCAAGTAAGATTTGACAGTACATTAACTGGCAAAAATCAAAGTAATCCTTTTTTTTCCCCAAGCCCAGAAGAACTAATCTTGTTGCCACTAAAGAAGAACAGACACCCAACTTTTGAACAGGAACTGACCCAGTGTGTCTGAAAACCCTGCCTGCAGTTAGCTTCTTGTAAGAGTCATCTTTCAAGCAGTCTTCTTCTGCCTCTGAACACCAAAAGCTGCTCATCAGATCCAGCAAAATGAGAATATTAATAGAGAACCATCTATCAAGCTCAATAGGTTTGTTAGAGGCACACTTGCCTACTTAACCAACACAGTCACAGTCACAGTATCTTTTAAAGCAGAAATATATTGTTAAGGCCTTCCTGAAGTGGTTGTTTCTACTCCAGGTTTTCCATACCAGTGTATCTCCAGCGGTGGGCTGGAAGCAGTGCTGCCCTAGGAAGTGATGCTCAGATGGCAGAGGGTCTCCCCAGAAAGGCATCCCTCCTTGTCTACGGGGTGGTGCGACGGCCTTGTCCCAAGATGTCAAGATGTCAAAAGGGACACCTGTTACAGCAGGGTTTACATTGGCACCCCTTAGAGCTTTGCACATATGGCGTTACCGGTGGGTGTAAAAAGCAAAGAGCACTGCTGTCCTTCCAACCCCAGGGCTTGCAACCCATGGCTCAGAAACTCCAGCCTAGGTTGAAAAGAGGAAAATGTCTGGTGAATTGGGATGGCAAATTGGTAGTATGGGATTGGGAAGCAGGGGGCTGACTCCAGTGTTTGGCTTCTCCCCCACCTTGCTCCTTGATGGCCCATGCAGTTCTCTGGGCTTGTCCTACCTTCACTCTGCCTTGTGTTTTTAGTCCACTGGTCAGAGCTTGTTCAGCAACATCTTGTTTTTCTAGATACATTCTCCTTCAAGTAAAAAAAAAAGCATTGTTGTTTTTTTTTTCTTTTTTTTTCACCAGAAACATATGAACGTCAACATTTTCCAGGAAAAGATTTCTCAGATCAGGACTCTTTCTTGTGACTTTCTGAGAGACACAAATAAAAATCTTGACCTATTCATTCCTAAACGTGAATGCTCTGACAGCTCTTTTGTCTAAGCATTTTCTAAAGGCCTTGGTTTCCTTCCAAAACATGATGATTTTGAAATCTAAGCTTTGGCAAAAGAGAACTGTGATCTCTGGTATTTGGACTGCAAGCAGTTTGATGCAGCACTATGTCCTATGTCTTTGTACAGCACAGGGGTCTGCATCATACCTAGCACCTACAGGCACCTCTAAACCACAAATTGTAACTACTAATAGAAGTTTTACTTTTGTCTGGTGCTTTGGTCTCAGAAACCTAAACCCCATGTATTTCCTCGAGCACCCGGATCCACTGTGTGGACAGAAGTGACAAATTCCCTGTTGTATCAGGAGATTTGGAGCCAAACTTAAAAGTTGCTCTTATCTAGACATACAATCCCATCAGATTGTGAACCCTTGGCTTTGTCAATAGGGTGCCTAACAGTGGCAGTTGTGCTAAAGCTGGACCCTTCTCCTGCCCCATCCCTGCCTCCTTTTTCACCCAGCCCCACTTGGCTGTGCCTGAGGCTCTCATTTATTGGCACCAGCATTGTACGAGTTTCAGATAAAGCAGCACCATTCTTCCCTCTCCTTTCCCTTAAACATTTAACACATCACATCTGTGGTTTTTCTAGTTCCAGCATTTTTTGAGACAGGAATATTGAGGTAATCTTACTGATGTAGACAATATCCCACACGTGGCAGGGTACAAGAGGATAAAACACTGGGAACGCTGTCCCCTTCCCCCTTTTCCTCTTTTTTTACTTCCTGTAAACATTACTGGAGAAGATTGTACTGCAAAGTCATAAATAAAGTATACTTGTCAGAAGCTACAGTCTTAAAATATTCTAACGGTTTGTTTGTTCTCTCCATAAATTGTTTATTGGTCAATATGGCCAGAACTTTCAAACATATCCTCCTTTGCAGTTCACTGATATTATCTCCGTTCTAAATACTTTAATCTAGTATTAAGCTCTCAAAAAAGCCACTTTCTACCTTTTTTTTTCATTTATGAGAGATTTTTTTAATGCTGAACATTCAGATTATGCAGCATTACATTACTCTGTTTCTTGTCCTTACAGAGATTGCCAGCATTAAAGGAGAACAGTACAATTGTGACTAAAGTCACTATGGGCAGTAGGGTTATGCAGTAGGGGATGCCTTTTGAGGAGTCTATCTGTGCAGTAAAGCAAATCAGAAAAGAGAAGTTTCTGTATAAAATATTGCTCTAATTTGTATTCTACTTCACTGCGTCATGTAAATGTTCTTCAAGTAACATACTGACATTGTGAAAGGGTACCCTGATGAGTAAATTATCATAGAAAGAAGTTCATCAAAGCAATGATTTCAGACATGTGTCTGAATAGCCTGTGAGCATACAGAACCAAAGATCTCTCTTTAGCCAGAGATGACAACAAGCATTAACACAGAAAACAGACTTCCTTCTAACTCTCCTGGAGCCCTGCAGTGCAGGGGGCCTTCCAATAAGACAACCATCCTGCATAGGATGATATTTTAAATCAGAAGTTAAGTGGTTCAGTCCCCTCCTGATGGTTCCTAAAGAGGCTAAAGAAAGACCAACAGACTAAAAAACACTTTTAAATGCATGTAATGGTTGAGAGATTGGATATTTACACCTAGTAAGTCAAATATGCTATGACATTTGGTAATTGCTTCTTCAATAAATAACTTGATAAGTTCCTGGAGAAAAGAAGGTAATTTATCTCAGAATAAAACCAGTTTTGCTCCACCAACTCTTTGAGGACAATTTGGTAGGTAACTGTAACTACATGGGGAATTTGGATGTTCAGCAATCATTAAAAGTAATAAGAATTTAAGTGTCCAGATCCTACAGTAGCTTCAAAAATCTTAGCCATGCACTCCTGGGACAATCACTTTTTGCCCACTGCAAAGGTATTAACACAGAAGCACTCATATCTTAGAAAAGAAAGAGAACAAATTGCATAAAAATCTATTTCAAATGGTTAACTATGAGCATTTTACTAATATTTTTCTAAATTGACCCACGAAGAAGAAAACAAATAGAATACTCTATAAGTTACTTTTGACACTATAATTACTGAAGTTTCAACAAAACAAGGACCTTGTAGCCAAAGGGTTGATTTGCAACAGGATTCAAGTGGCAACAGATTTTAACCAAAACGCCTTTTTTGAGGCTACAAAGTTCTAGTAAAAAATAAACACCTATGTGCCACACATCATTATATATGTTTATTCTGCATAAACACCTATACGATCCAGTATGCAATTATAGAGGTAATGCAATGGAGTGCCTTCTCCCAGAGGTGAGAAATAAATGAACGAGATGGAGACAGTAAATAGTTAGTACAGAACAGTCAATAGCTATACTGGGTATCACTACTGTCAGCCATTGTTCATTCATTGCCTCACTAATAGTCATGTATTTAGCAGTCATCATAACCCAAATTAGTCTTAACGGGAGCTCCTTCCATTGCCCCAGAGCAGCGTGACAGCAAGAGGGCACTTGAAGAGCTACATGGGGCAACAGGCAAGGGAAACAGACAAGGCTGAGAACTCAGTGTTGAGCTGATCTTTTTTCTTTTTCCTTTTTTTTTTCCGTTCTCTCTTCTACATATTTGAATCTAACATACAGTTCCTTAGCCTTCAACTTCACATTGAGGTGTACCACATGCACAAGTCAGCACAACTAGCCCACCTAAAACAGTGGATCCTCAAACACAGCTTATTTAACACAGTGTGCTTAGCGATGCCCCTGAACTCACCCCAATGAGGATTAAGCTCTCCAAAGCCTATACCACATAAGACAGATTTAGCCATGATTCAGCCTAGTGTTTCTATATAATGTTTCCATTATGCACATAACCCTAATATCTACAACACATTGCTGACAGACACCTTTCTCTTGGTATATTGATGAGCTATCACCTGACACTCCACACGCAAATCTAGGAATCTGAATTTTTTACAAAACCCCTCCAATATCCTGTACTCACCCCAGGGACTTCTTGTGGGATCCAGATGCTGTTATTCCAACCTCTATCTGTTACCACAAACTGCCTCGCTTTCTGCCATGCTCATTCAGAAGCCTGTGAAACAGTTATTTGTCATCTTTTTGTATGAGTCCCTCTCCAAGCCAGAGCCAAATTCTATATCTGCTACAGATCAAATCTGTCCTTTTTTGTCTCTTTAATTTTAGGAAGACATTTGTCCTTTCTTCCTCTCTGCCTCACTATACGAATCCTCTGTTTTCTTGCCCTTCTGCAGCTTCTTCCTCTGTTCAGTCTCTGCAGTATTTTGTTGCTATTATCATCGTTTTCTCTCAACATGCTCTCTGTCCTCTTGAAGGCTGGTTTGACAGATCCTCTCTTGTCATCTGCTTGAAGGATGATTTCAGCTCTTCCTTACAGCACTGTGCCTATGCGCCGCCTCTGCTACAAGCGCTTAGTGTGGAGCTTGTTCTACCAGGACAATGTGTCTGCTCCTCGTGGCCCTTCCTCCTGAGGAGGGTCACAGGGACATAGGTGTGCAGAGCTGTGGGTCTGATAATGTCAATAGTTGACGGCTGTCTTTCCAACAGGCCTGGTAGCTCTTCCCCTTGTCATTATCAAGGACGTGCACTAGTAGCTTGACAGGATCTCCCCTGGGTGTCCATGGGGTGCCCAGAAAAGAGCATGTTTAGGCTTGCTATCAGAATAAATTTACCAGCCTGTGCTCACTCTGCCTTGCCTTAGAGAGAGATGTTCATGAGGAGCAGGCACCCCTAATTGCTTGCATGGTGCCTGCCCATCTCCGTATCATTTTCTGAAGGAGATACAAGACTACAGCTAATCCATATGGGAAGCACGAACCAAACAGGCAAGTGCAGTGGTTTCTCTCAGGAGATATAGGAGTTGGTGGATGCATGCAGGCCTCCTCTGACACTGAAAGAAACGGAGTGTCCAACTAAAATGGACATGCACCACTGATACACTCTCTTCCCAAACTTCCCTTTCTAGGCAGGCATTCATCTGCCCTTCATACATCCTTCATAAGGCATGCTGCTTTCCTTCTTATTTCTTCACTTGATTCCTCAAAAACATAGTTTTGCTGTGAAGCCTTAATATTTTATACCTGCAGGTCAAGCAATACATAATAGGTACTTGAATGGTTAATGCCCTCCAGATTATGCGTGCATTTGGAGGATGCTTGGGGCAAAACTTCAACTTTTTTTTTGCAAGGAAATGCTTATTTTCATTTACGAAGCTCCCCTTTCCAGAAGTCAATCTCCTAATTCTCACTAAGAGTCAGCAGAACTTCACCCATTAAAGCACTTCTCTCCTCTTCAAAAACATCTTAAAATTAAAAAATAGACTAATTTCCGCAATGGGCTCAGCACACAGAAGGCACTCTATATATAATAATCTAGTGAGGTACCTATATTATTTTAAGAGATTTGCCAACTAGTGATCTACTACTGCTATTTTAATTTATGTTAGCTCATGATTGCAATTCTAAATTAAACTCTTACAAGCAAGGAAATTTATAGTTAAGCCTTTCACTCAATTTGCTTTGCTGTAACTAAGTTACACATTGCAAGGGCTCTTAACTGTGTCTCACAATACCTAGGCATGTAGAAAGGTTAATTACTGTACTAGGTTTGCGTGGCAAGGTTTTGGTAGCAGGAGGTCTACAGGGGTGGCTTCTGTGAGAAGCTGCCAGAAGCTTCCCCCATGTCCAACAGAGCCAATGCCAGCTGGCTCCAAGATGGACACGCTGCTGGCCAAGACTGAGCCCATCAGTGATGGTGGCAGCACCTCTGGGATAACGTATTTAAGAAGGGGAAAAAAAACAGTGCATCTGCAGCTGGAGAGAGGAGTGAGAATGCATGGGAGGAACAGCCCTGCAGACACCAAGGTCAGTGAAGAAGGAGAGGGAGGAGTAAAGTTGCTCCTGACAAGATTCCCCTGCAGCCCGTGGTGCAGCCCATGGTGAAGCAGGCTGTCCCCCTGCAGCCCATGGAGGCCCACGGTGTTTTAAGATTTAGTTTTTATTTCTCATTATCCATCTCTGATTTGATTTATAATAAATTAAACTAATTTCCCCAAGTCGAGTCTGTTTTGCCTGTGATGGTAATAGCTGAGTGATCTCCCTGTCCTTATCTCGACCCACAAGCCTTTTGTTATATTTTCTCTCCCCTGTCCAGCTGAGGAGGCGGAGTGCTAGAGAAGCTTTGGTGGGCATCTGCCATCCAGCCAGGGTCAATCGATCACAATTATATAGGCTCATTTTTTTTTTTACCTTTGATTTGCTTCTGTAATGGGCTAAAAGGAATCATGTAGAAGAATTCAGCCTCGGTGGGCTCTCAACTTGAAAACTGTCAGCACCTCTTGGGCTACGTTGTCGGGTGCTGCATAGTGCAATAGGGCAAACCCTACACAGTTTGGTGAGTGCTTACTCCATTGATTATCTACACAGAAGCACGAAGGGCTTCAGTTCTTCTGAAAGAAAAGTGAAATAATTTACAGAAAGGCCCTACTGAGAAGCAAATCCACATGTTCTCTCCAGGGGCCCCATGGCAGCCCTAACCAGCCCTATTCCTTCCCTCTTTGGCGGGGACATGGCCATGAACTAATGGCATGGGCCCACGAGAGCACCTCAATGCTGTCACTGGTAGAAATACCAGGAGACGAGACAAACTGCAAAAAGGAGAAAATCAAGAGAGAAATTCAGAAGGCCGCCCTGTAACCTGAACACCTCAGTGTTTCACTGATTCTAGCTTAAGCTTGGACTGGTTACAGTTTGGGGTATCAGCCCCTGCACACTCAGGCTTTTGAAGAACTACTACAAAAACAACAGAGACAAATATTTTAAACATACAGAATGCATTTGACAGTATGCCTTCACCTTGAGTATCTGAAATCTCTTTAATTTAATTCTTGGCATATGAACTATACCTACGCTTTTCAAAGCAAAACAGGTAGTTTAAAAATTGGAACCTCCTGGGACTGCATGAAATGCTCCTTTCATCCATTCGTTCTTTAAATGGGGACCCGAGTCAACCCCTTCACAACAGTTATGGTTTCTCAAGTCTACAAACACTTTCCAAAGGTGCACTCTACCATTTGGAATACCACCATGACACGCTTGGTAGTGTTGTAGCCGGTGAATTTTAAGTGTAACTTTCAGAGGAAATGTATGTAACTACGTTAAAAATTCCTGTGAAAAAGTAGGTCTTATACATGTGTTGCAGTCAGTTCTCACAGTTTTTTAATTACCCAAGGCATTCTGATTGCAGAGCTACAAAGTAATCTATTTAAAACTGTGGTTTAGAGTGATTTAATGGGCACAAAAAGCATATGGAATTAGGAAACATTTACTTCTCTTCCCCTTCTTCTTAAATTACCAAATATATTTAAATCAAACTTGTTCTAAAAACAAATATTCCCAGGGTAAGGACTTTCATATCGACTTCCAGTGAAAAGTTGTTTCTGCTGAATTAGAAACCTCTGGCAATTTTTTCCCAATGAAATGTAAATGATGACATATCGTTAACTAGCAGCATTACACCACCGACATACTAAGATGTGTCTCGCTTGCCTCAAACTTCCCTTTCCTTGAGTGCAATGCCTTAGAGGCAGCAGTGTTTAAATGGTACAAAGTACTCTACTACCACCAGCCTGCATCTTTATTTAGGAGAACAAGCTCCACATTCTTCCCTGCTAACGCAGTATATGGGCATGTTCGGCTCCTCCATAAAACACACTCATGCACTATTACCGTCTAAAACAAGGTACAGTACTGACATGACAGATTCATGTTCCCAGCTGTGACATAAGGGCTCTTTGACAATGCCACAGTGAAAGCCCTATTAAGAAAACATGTGCCGGACAGTGCATCTGATGCAGTTAAATGCTATAAAAGATTTTCCAGGTGTTAATGAGTTACACGAGTAGAATGAAAATGAGACGGATCCATGCACTTGGAAATTCTCAAGAAGCAGGACTCAGGCTCTCAGAGAGACAGACAAACAGTGCTTTATAAGCATCACTGGCCATGCTCTGCACCTGACCGCGCGAGGTGATGAGCAACCCTGACTAGTCACTGGGGAGACTGTTCATTGAGGATGGTTTGCATGGGAAAAGACAGACTTTCATGTCTTCCTGCAGTTTACGGCATCCTTTTTACTTTGCTTTATTTGTGAAAAAGCACTAGCTATTTTCCCCTTTAAATACTTTTTTTTTTTCCCTAAGTGAAGGAAAACACTATGCCTGTTACTTCACTTATCATTCTTAGTTTTATGAGGGATTCAGCTGGACCCAGTACAGATAAGAAACTGTCATTTAACCCACGTTAAAGTGTCATTCCTTATAGTTTATGCTTTTAAAGGGCGGAAATACACTCTTCTGCATACTTTGAAACAGCAGTGGTTGAAATTTTTCAAGGAAATGTTGGGGTTTAAGATGTATTCCCTTAAGCTATGGATAAAATAATATGTATGGGCTGCCCTAAAAATTTCAACCACTGATATTTCAAAGTAGGTGCATACATTATCTTGTACATCAGGTATCTACAGTAGAATTGTTTATTCTTATCATCTGTTGGCATGATAAAAGACGGTTTCATTTCTTTAGCGTGTGTGAATTTTATGGCTCCTGTCCTTGAGGAGCTAACTTTTGTTTTATCTACATATGACAAATACAGTGTGGGAAGGCTGCAATGCAGATTTTTCCATACTGTTGTGACCGCAACCTCAGTCTTAATCCTGGCATACAATTGTATCTAGGAAAAAAAAAAAAAAAGACAATTTTGTCTTCATGCTAATTCCAGCCTGATTTTCCTTAAGGGGGAAGCTCCTAGTAGTACGAGAACCAATGGAGAGTCTCCTCTCAGAAATTAATTTAGACCCACCTATTTTATTTCCCAGCATGACAAGTCAGTACTATTTTATCTTTCATTTCCAATCTAATGTCCCAAGTCCTCTTCCCACTCTTCCTCCACGACAAGAGAGTTACTTAACTTGGAGAACTAAATTTTCTTACATGCGTAAGAAGAGTAGGTGGAGAGAATGAGCAAACCAGTCCAATAGCACATTGACACAGATTCTTGAAATTCATGTCTTAAGGGTTAAAATTCCTCTGGTTGCCAGGTGTTCTGTGCAAATGTTGCATTCACACAATGTAGTATCTGACCATTTAACCATATGTCAAACAATCTCTGCTGTGACAACCAGATGTAGACATTGCCATGGAATGAAATTATCATTTTATTAATTACCCTTTAATTAGTTGATACAGCAGAGAACATGCAGTAATTTAGTCATAATTGGCCTGACTGAGACTCAATACTTACAGGGATGGAATCTGTTTGTGAGACTACTTCTTATGAATAACAATTATGTCTGTGACAATGCAATTTTATTATGAAGATGTACTGTGCATTTCAAACAACTTTTAGGTATAAGATAGTATTCAGGATTTAGCCACAATTTGATGGCAAATGTTTTCCTTGAATAAAAGTGTATAATCCTCTGCGTATTTTGCTAAACATCCTATAACAATGCAAAAAAGATCTCTTCCCACACTTACTATGATGGCCAAAGTGTGGTTTTGATGCATTTTATTATAGAAATTAGAAGAAACTTGGTAAAATTTGTACTTGAAAATGGAGGGAAAAACACTTCAGACTTCTCTCAAAATCTTGTTACTGGTCTTCAAATTATTCTAGAGTTTAATGTGGTATTTGTGTAAGGAGTACACTATGCAGATTTTTAGAAACATTCTCTGTCAGAATATTGCAAACAGAAACCTGAGCAGTGTCTCTTACGTGATCACTTGTTCACTACACTTTTTGGATTTCTGTAAGAAGAGTAGAGCATCCTTAGGTTTCTCGGACTGGATAGGCGCAATTAAAGTTAGCAAGATCCCCCTCTAGACTGTACTAGCAAGTAAAATGTTGTGAAGACATCTTTTCCATACAGCTTGCCATTAAATCGGGAATACTCTTCATAGGCAGAATACTGAGTACCACTGGTAGGACAAAGCACATTCAACAGCTTAATAAAAATGCTTGTAAAGTAGATCTTAACGTTGGCTCTTACATACTGAGTTGTTACGAGGTTTTTTTACTGTCACTTTGGACAAAACTCCAGAGTCACCATTCTGTCCTTGCTCTTCTAAACTCTGTGACCCGAGAAAAGACTGCAGTGTTTTATCCTAGTTTTATACTCTTAGACAGACAATGTCTCATGTTTTCTCTACTTGTCGTTCCACTAAAATCTCACAAAGTGCAGGTCAAAATCTTCAACAAACTCGACTCCAACAAAATACAACAAATTGCCTTACTTTTCAGCATTGAATGAAAGCTCCCTTTTTGTTTTTTTTTTTCCTGTAAGGGGTAGCTCCTAGCAGTGACAGAAAATTATATGTAACTGAATTTCTTTTTAAACCTTGCCCAGTTACAGGACATTTATTTATTTATGATGGATGGGCAGGCTACCTGGATGTCTCCAAGTCAAATGAATCCTTCATATGATTACTCTAAAGTCAAGGAAGTTACATGAAGGATGAGTCTGTTTCCTTTACAATTAGACTTTGAGTAACTCTTTTACTTTGCTCAAATGACTATGGACTTCTTTGTAAGTTCTCATTGGTTTAAACATAACATTGTTCCATCCCTTCTGATAATTAATCCACTATTATGCCTCTTTATCACAAATGCATATATATGGAAAAAAACATGCTATATAGGAAAGAGAAACATTTTTTGCCTATGGTGCCATCTTCCAGTTAATATCAGTAAGTCATATCCTATTGCTTGTAAGTGCATCTTGCTCGACAACTCATAACCACCTCCAGTACAAATACACCCAGGTTGTATTTTCCTGCTGTGTCACAGGGAATAGCTAACGCAGTGTAACAAGAGATCATTTCATTAGATTACCAAGAAAGAGTCACCGCTGCAAGGAACT
>JAAGAY010147646.1:0-76419 GCA_011801015.1 Ardeotis arabs
CAGGCCCTGCTGAAGAGTCTCTCCCCATCTTTCCTGCAGCCCCCTTTAGGCACTGGAAGGCCGCTCTCAGGTCTCCCTGGAGCCTCCTCTTCTCCAGGCTGAACAGCCCCAGCTCTCTCAGCCTGGCCTCACAGCAGAGCTGCTCCAGCCCTCTGATCATCTGCGTGGCCTCCTCTGGACCCTCTCCAGCTGGTCCACGTCCTTCTGATGTTGGGGGCTCCAGAACTGGACGTGTGGATAACTTTACATTTGGTGCCTGTACACAAACATTTCAAGTAGAAATTGTATTTTATAACGCTACTTTATAAAATTCACTGAAGATTTATTGAACTGTTTGCTGATTCATCCTCAAGGACTTGTTTTATTTCAGTGTGTGTTGTGGTTTTCCCTCTGTCCCCCAATTTATTTTTCAGTAGCAGAGAGAAAACAGGGAAAAAGCAAACTTCAAGTCAGAAACAGATTTAAATAAATATCTCAAAGATCAGAGAAGATTCTGTGTAAATATTGGTGTGGCTGAGTACTGAATTGAGAGCGGTGATATGGAAAAGACAATCAAATAAGGTAGGATGATACGTGTGTCGTGATTATTTTGAGAATGTCATTGAAGTTGATTCCGAGTATCCTCTGGGACAGGATGGGCAGAAAGCAAACTGGTTCCAGTTCTTTGTGGAAAGTGCTTTTTTGACTGAGTTATCTGTAGGCTGGGAGTAATTCCCCTGTGCTGATGTCTGACTCATTCGTACAAACAGCACAGTAATGTACTTCAGCTTTGTCAGCTATTTCTAACCGCAGGGGCCTAAATCCCGATGGGAATCGCTGTTGATGGGATGCAGTTTTTGGGCTGGCTTTGCTATGGTATAAATTGGTGTACTTCCTTCGACTTGACTGCCACGCTAAGTTGCATCATCTATGAATCTGGCCTTTTAGTTTGACCTGTGGCTTGGGATTCCTGATGACTGAAAGCAATCTGTTAATTAAATCAAAGTGATTTAATGACATCAAAGTAATTTAGTGCAGCATATGTGAACCAGTGCTGTTTGTCATTTGTTATTAGGCTGACCTGTTAAAAAAATTAAGTAATTCTTGAAATTATTTTTACGAAACGGCTCGGTAGTGATTTAAAGCAAGGTATGTTTTCACCCCAGAGCTTTGCCTTGAGTTGCGTTTGAAGGTCTTCATACAAAGCCAACAAATTGTGTGACTCTGCATTCCCAAGTGGGAAATACGATATATATCTAATAAATGTATCTGTAATTTAAGTTTGGAATAGTTTACAGCACTTCCTTAGAAATACTGAGGATAATCTGAATGACCTCGATTACCACCGGCTTACTGATGAACTGCTCTAAGGGTTTTGTTCTGCAAGACTTTCCTTATCTGTGGATATAGTTTTTGGTGGAATGTTATCATTTTTATGCAGACAGCATGCATCTGGAGGGTGAAGCTTGTCCCAAAGCAAGCGACTCGTATACCACTTTTCCTCTGTCTGTGCTCTGAAGGGAATTTAACACGGGGTGGGCGGGTGAGCGCTGGCTGGACTGGGGGGCACGTCTCTACCGACAGCTCCGTGCCGCTCCTCTGACGAAGGATGGGGTCCGTGGGCACCAGCGGCCCATGGAGTCCCGGCTGTCCCATCTCGCAACATCTCCCTTGTGCAGGGAAACGTAGCGTGGCTCTGGCTGTGCCGCCATTGGGGATGTGGGGCCTGAAACGCGCTCCAGCAGCTGCTCTGCGTTACTGGGCTGGGTGGTGCTGCCCGGCCGTTTTTTGGGTGATTACAGCCCCAGGAACCCACTTGCTTGGTCTCCCACCCAGCTGCCCTGGGCACGGCTTCACGCTGCTGCTCGCTGACACCGATGTGTTGCACGACTGAATGCTCTCGTGCATATTTACAGAAGGTACAAATATGGGGGTTTTTTTTGGTTTTTTTTGTTTTTTTTTTTTTTGAGAGGACTAAATAAAAGCTGGCAAGGAAAACATACAAAAAACATGGGGAAAGGCTGTTCAGCAGGGCCTGTTGTGACAGGACAAGGGGTAACGGTTTTAAAATAGAGGGAGGTAGATTCAGATTAGATAGTAGGAAAAAAATTTTTCCACTGAGGGTGGTAGAGCACTGTCCCAGGTTGCCCAGAGAGGTGGTGGATGCCCCATCCCTGGAAACATTCCAGGCCAGGTTGGCCGGGGCTCTGAGCAACCTGATCTGGTTGGAGATGTCCCTGCTCCTGGCAGGGGGGTTGGACTGGGTGGGTTTTGAAGGTTCCTTCCCACTCAAACCCTTCTGTGATTCTATGATTTCTGTGGCCTGGTCCTGTTCAGCAGCTGTAGTTTTGTCAGCGTTTCAGGTTCTATGTGTGCTAATGTCACAGGCGAGTGAGCCTGGGTTTAAATAAGTAAATAAATAAACGGGAATCGAACAGACCCCAGACTGGGGATTTTTGTCTGCATCCCTGGGACACTCACCCCATGCGTCAGGGATGGGGCTGCTGTGGGTCCAGCACAGCCCGTGGCCCCCACGCAGCCAGGGCCCTTCGCTGGGCTCTGCCTTGGGGCTGTGGTGGGGCCACGGTGGGGCTGTGGTGGGGCTTTGGTGGAGCTGTGGCGGGGCTGTGTGTTTCTGGGTGGCTGCTGGCCATGTTGGCTGGAGCGGGGTTGGTTTTTGCGTGTTCTCCACCTTCAAGGCGGCCCCATCTTTTAGGGCGGCGGTCCCTCCTGCCGTCTGGGAGGATGAGGGTGTGTCCGTCCTTGTCCTGGGCCTCGAGGACCGGGGGTGGCCACTGCGCTCTGACCCAGGCTTCCCTGGGCCCTAGCAATGCCCCCCAGCAAGAGGCTGGGGCTGGTACGAGTCAAGCGTCCGAAATGTCCTGTCGTCTTCAAAACAGGCAGCTGCCTGTGCCCCAGGGCTGCGGTGCCAGCACGTGCAGCTTTTCTGCAACCTCTGTCATCCTGATAACTTAAGTCAGCAGCAGTAAACCCTTCCTGCTCCCCAAAAGCAAGCCCTCTGGGGTGTCATGTGGAGGGAAGGGCAGAGCAGCCATCCCTTTCCTGGTATCCCCTTGCTGGTCCTTTCACAGAGGCTTGTGTGTCGCCGTAGGCCTGAAGTCAGACATTGCCAACTCGTGGCCACTTGAAATACTCTCATCGAGAGTTTATGAGTGGGAATTAAATTCCTGTCATTGCAGACAAAAGTTTCAATTTGAGTCCTCCATTGCGACACGAGAGGACTCTCTGAAGGTCTGTTGTGAAACCAAAGGAGAGAAGTTTTGGTAATTTAGCCGCTGGACTTAGTAGTGTGAGCCTTCTGAGCAATGGCGAGGCGCTCTTGCTGTCCTTTCAGATTTGTTAGCGTGCCCTGGTTTTGCAGTCGAGCCGTCACCTTCTGCCATGGGATTCGGTGGTGGTGGCCTCGCTGGGGACGGGTGAAGAGCAGGGGCAGGCTTCTGAGGGGCAAGAGCCCCGCTGGACGTCAGTGCTGCCAGGCAAATGGCTGAGGGAGGTGGATCTTTCAATTAAATATAAAAATACTACTTCACAGAGCATTTCAGAAGATTATTTTTATTCCGATTAGCTCCTCGGGAAAGCGGTGGATTTTATTTTGGAGCGAGACCTAGGGATTATGATTACAGAGATCCTTCTGCAATTTTTTTTTCTCCCTCTTTGAATGAGGTTGCATGTCTGCTCTCCGTTAGCAGTTACCTTCATGTCAGCGTTGAGTGCAAGAGGTTATAGAAGTGCATGATGTTTCTCACATTGTAGCACCTTTCTGCATACCAGCCCCCTTTGCCCTTTTGACTACACGGAAAACTATAAATGTGTCAGGCAGGAAGATTTAAACGAGTGCTGTTAAGGTCCCAGACGCTCATTCCAGAGCTGCCATTTCTTAAGAGCTGTCTGAGCTTCACCTTACGTGCAGCCCTCACAGTCATGCCGCTGAAATCCTGCTAATTGTTTGGGAGACATTTTTGTATGATGTGTCTTGGGAAGAGAGTCTGAGCATCTGTGGAACAGATGAAGTGAAAATTCCTCTGGTGTCTGTCAGCAGACACAAGCAGGTGGAGCACATCCAAGTTCTGCAGCTGAGGGAGGGGCTCCAGAAAACACAGTCGTTTGCAGCACAGAGGGGAAAACGAAGAGAAAAATAATTACATATATGTCTTAATTTGATGGTGCCGAATCCTGAATTTGCTGAATCCAGAGCTGTACACTGCAAATGGGGGTAATTTCTCAGTTTGAAGGGTGCTACGATGTTTACGCTTCTTGCCTGTGCAGGGTTAATCAAGGCAATCACTGAAATACATTGCTGCATCAATCTCCTAATTGTGGTATTCCTGAAAATCAAATGGTTTGTATGTTTTAAGGCAAACCCCAGGAATTTAGAAATAAAAAATATGCTGCCGGTGCCCACGAAAGGAAATGTGTGTGGTAAGAAGCTGTTTTGCTGCCCGGGATGAAAGGCCAGCTGGCATCAATTAGCGCTTTATGCATATGCACTTTTATAGAAACTGTTTTTACTGAGCAGGTCTCAAAGACTTTTAGTGTCACTTAGTTAATCCTCATACCAGTCTTGTGCAGAGCTACACCGTTATACACACGGGCAGACTGGAAATCGGGGAGGTTTAAGTGACTAATCCGTAGTTGCGCGGTGAATCGGTTCCACCCCGTCCCGTCTGTCTTTGCAGAAAGGAAAGCAAAATCCAACATAGACATTGTGGAAATGGTTGTGTGGCGTGTTTTAGAACATCCTTCATGAAGCAATGGCTTTAAACGGTGTATGGGATAGAAATAAGATTTATTTATTACATGGAGGACAACTATAAAGGATTAAGTAATTTGTACATTAATTGACTTCTCTACTTCAAGTGCATTGGTGATTTGCTTGGATAATTGCATAGACAAGGAATGACATTTCCCAGTACATGAAAGGAAGCCTTGCTTTCTTCTCAAGAAAAAAACAGGGAGACTGGAATTTATTTACTTTTTAAAAAATAAATGCTTTCTTCTTCTAAGAGCATGACTATGCAAAAATGCCGGCGTGCCAAATTCGACCCTGTGTGTGAAATGAGCAAATGGCCTTCACTACTTTCTCTGAAGTTTGCGCCCACTTAAAACGGGCTGCGGTCCATTGTCCATAGTCATCTTTAAAGGCCAAGACAGTGCAATTAAAACACAC
This sequence comes from Ardeotis arabs, assembly GCA_011801015.1. Taxonomy (NCBI): domain Eukaryota; kingdom Metazoa; phylum Chordata; class Aves; order Otidiformes; family Otididae; genus Ardeotis; species Ardeotis arabs. The sequence continues at coordinate 5,168 of JAAGAY010147646.1, forward strand.
AAAGGTGTGATTAACTCGGTAGTTCCTCAACGGCACGATCTGACCCTTGGATGAGAGCTCAGTACCTTGCTTTGTGACTTTGTGACGCTTGGGTTGTCTTGTCCGCGTCACGCCTGACGCCATGTATTAGGGTGCATATGTCAGGTGATGGTGAAAGTGCTGCCTGATTACATGGATATGAAAAAATGTTTTTAACAGAGTGCTGTATATTCATAAGCAAACTCCCTGTTCATTTTATAGCAGTACAATTCCACGGCAACTGCACTAAGCTTGTAGAGTTGCTCTGATACCCCACCACTGCAATATAAAGCAGTGCTTTAAGTTCCTCCAAGACGAGAGGAGTGTTACATAAAAAGCCCCTTACATATTGTCTAATACAGGAGACGTATTGTTCATATTCTACCATGTGAAATCTGTTCCATATTTCTTTTGCTGAGCGTCCAGATCATATAGCTGATTGCGGCCATTGCTACAAGTCATGGTCATTTCGTGTCTGGAACTGTTTGACGTAATCAACGTGCATCTAAGATTTAAGATGCGTAGTCAGCATCTGAAAAAAAGACTATGGCTCAGGCTGCTCTTCCCAATTGTAAAATCCAGGGATAAAATTGAGGATACAGGCTCTGGCCGTACAGTACTGTCCATCTCTGAATTACTTTGTAGAGGCCATACAGAAAAACTATTGGTACCATGCCTGAATCCCCATGGCTTCCTTCTGGTGAGAAATGAAATTATTTCATTTTAACAAACATCCGTTGAATCACAATTGATTTACCTATTTCACTTCAACAGGGAGGGATGACAGAAGTGGACATTGCCTTCCCTCCTCCCCCAACCTTTTTTTTTTTATGTTTTGTAAGATGCTTCGCCTACATTTAAGCACAACATTTAATCAGGTTTCATGTATTTCTTGGGGGCGAGATATACACGCCAAAGGTTGTATGCACACAAGAACAACTCCAGTTTACTATGTGATATTTTTAGCATCCTTCAAGACAGCTGAAACGGGCACCTGCCTCGTAGCGGATCAAGGTGGATTTGCAGGACTGTGAGCAATGTGGGTTTGTCTTGGAGAAGCAGCCTTGGCCGGAGGTGTTACGTTCGCCTTTATGAACAGTCCTCTAGCCAGTTCTCCAAAAGATTGCTTCCAACAAACAATTTTCCAATTCATGTTGTTTTTTGAAAACAAAGAAAATAAATTATGAATATTATAAGGATCCTTTTCCTTTTTTCTTTTGAAGCTCACAGAAATAATACTGTCTCGGGGCCCTTTTGTTCCTCTTCACGCAGTGCCATGAAGAAAATGGGTTATTGCCTTTTTTTCCCCTGTCATTTTCTTTAGATTGAATGGAGATTGATTGCTCTTCTGGGCTGAGAAAAACCAGGCTGTGGTGTTGGGTGGTGTTCTGCGCTAGCAGCAGTGCAGAGTATGAAGCACGCAGTTTAGTGGTGATCTTGATTATCGATGAATGTAGATTCAATTAAGTCAATTTACTGATATTGCTTCCTGTCCATACAGTCAGTTCTCCTGCTCTCTCATTGTCTGAAAGCTGCTTTTTTCTAATCATAGCTTTAGATACAATTTTTAGTCCTGGCTGAAGTTCGTGAGGAATCTTCCTTTGATACTGGTAGTAGTTAGATTTGGCTGAAGGGTACTGTTGCATCTCGTGATTCCCGTTTGTTTTTGCCTTTTCTGTCCTTCACATAGCGTACCTTTGACAAGCCGATGCCGACCTCGGCATTTTGTAGATGCACGGGTACAAGATAAATTGCTCATTAAAGCGATTAACGGAAAAAGCTGCCAAGCAGAGAAAGACAATTTGAAAATTCACAGTGATAACACACTTCTCGTGGTACTTATTTTTCTTATAACACGCAAGGAGGCCCCACAGGCACAGTAGCGGTTGTTTACTGGCAGCAATACTCCCCTGGGACCAGAGCTGGGGTAACTGCGTACGCAGGCAGAACCCATCGACGTTCCGTGTGTTGCGCGTCCTGAACAGTCCGTAGAACAGAAGTTATAAAAATGACGACTTAGCAGTTTGTTTCCAGCGGCTTTTCTCACTGTAAGGAATGATTTTGTTCTTTTGTTACGTATTTATACTTATTTGCTTCTTGGCATTCAGTTCCCCATAAAATCAACATCTATGTTTAAAAATATTTTTTAAAGGCAGGCCGTCATAAAACACATACGGATGTGATGGTATTAATTTAAAATTACGTGTTCCAAAAAACCCCGCAGAGGGGAACTCATCTGAGAAGCAGTCTATCTCCATACAACACGTGGTTACCTAAAGAGCGTTACTGACCGTGCCGAGGGGTGTTACCAACGAGAGAGGCAGCAACGGGGAAGGATCGTTCGCAAGGCTGGAGGAATGGTTTTAGTTTCACGTAATCCTGAGCTATGTGTTTGAGATACACGGAGGAGTACAAGCATTTTGGCTAGTCCGAGCTTGCCTCCCCACCACCTGTGTGCGCTGAGATATTTGTGTCTCATCCGCACCTCGCTTACGTGGATTAAAACAAAAGGACCTGGATCACCGTCCTGTTCCATGCTTGACCTGCAGCAGTGGATGCCTTGAAGGAGAAACTGAAGAATAAAGAAGATGACAGTGCCTGCACCTGGCCGGTGGCTCGGTGTTTAAAAGGGTGGGGGATGAATAGCTTGTGCCTGATCTCGGCTGGTGATCATCTTACGGATCCTCTTATCCTTCAAGCGTGAGGTTTGATTACCTCAGGGCTTTCTGTTCGTGCTCACATAGCTGTAAATACAACACCTGCTGGGTTACCTAACCTGGTAAAATGACCCAATTTTAGAACCCTCCAGCCAAGGAAGTGCACTTGGCTAAAAGAGGGAGCCTCATTGTCTCAGCCGGTAACATCAGGCCAGACAAAGTAGAAGGGATTTTTCCAGCTGTGCCTCTGCAGAAGCTCACAGACCACATCCGCGCCGTAGGTGGGGTGTCCTGCTCTGCCTGTGCTCTCCCAGTACGATAGACCACGGCACCACAAACACATTCCAGGTGAAAGGCACCAGAATGACTGTGCCTGCTGGTGCCCGGGGAAGTGGTTCACCCTCTGGAGGGTGAGGCTGGATGAGAGGCATTCAGAGCAGGGCTGAGAGATCTGAAATACCTCTGAATCCTCTCTGTTATGCAGAACATTTAGAAGGAGATGGACCAGTTGGAGAAGGTCCAGAGGAGGGCCATGAAGACAATCGGAGGGCTGGAGCACCTTTCCTGTAAGGCCAGGCTGAGAGAGCTGGAGCTGTTCAGCCTGGAGAAGAGGAGGCTCCAGGGAGACCTGAGAGCGGCCTGCCAGTGCCCAAAGGGGGCTGCAGAAAAGATGGGGACTCTTCAGCAGGGCCTGGTGTGACAGGACGAGGGGTAATGGTTTCAAAATAGAGGGAGGTAGATTTAGACTGGATATTAGGAAAAAATTTTTTTCCACTGAGGGTTGTGGAACACTGGCGCAGGTTACCCAGAGAGGTGGTGGATGCCCCATCCCTGGAAACATTCCAGGCCAGGTTGGCCAAGGCTCTGAGCAACCTGATCTGGTTGGAGATGTCCCTGCTCCTGGCTTTGAAGGTCCCTTCCAACTCAAACCGTTCTATGATTCTATGACCGGGGTAAATACCTCCAGGTTCTCACTGAGTGCTTAAATCGTGGGTTACAAAGCAAACATCAAATCCTCTGCGTTTAAAACCTGACTCTCCGTGTTTCTCCTTGGATACAATATGTATAGAAAATGTCATTTGAAGTGCACGAGCAATTACAAAGTTTTTCTTGCGGAAGGGAATATTGTAAATGATTGATAAATGACTGGGCCGCAGTCCGTATTTCTGGTGCCAGTCCTGACATGCCGCAGCACGGTTTAATTGTACGCTGCAGTAAATTTGTGCAAATGAATGGTCTTTCCTACTGATGAAAGCTGCTTTCACTCTGGGCAGGATGAAGTGATTCTGATGTCTCATCCTGTTTTTTCCTCCCATTTTTCCTCCACCCTGATCTCTGGGCGCGTGCTCTCATTGTTGTTTTTTTTTTTTCTTTTTCTTCCCCTGCAGTTCCTCTCTGTATTCCAGCTGAGGAACCTGTTTTTAATTTTCGTGTGTCATGTCTGTCTCATAAAACACCCAGGCTGGATCATATGACTGTTGTGCAATGTTAGAGTGCTGTTGAAATGAGTATCACAAGGAAGAACTTGTAAAGTCATCTTGAAATAAAATGTACCAAGTTTCGAATTGAAAGGAGCAATAATTCCATGCGGATGACACAAGTAAAGGTACGCCGACCACGAATAATGAGTGCATTTAAAATCAGTCCTCGTGCCTTCGGCCCAGCCACTGTCACAAAAACCGAGCACGGGCAGGTGGTGGGGGCTGTCGGCCCCTCGAGCGGGACGCGGTGGGACTGTTCTCCTGCGCGGCTGTATGTGGCTGCTGTGTGGTGCGTGGAAGAAATCGGCCATCCGGCATTGACCCAAAGCGTCATCTTTGGATCACGCTCAGAATCCAACCTAGTTGTGTTGTCCTGCCCTGTCTGAAGGCTCTGTGTGAGTAACGATTTTACTTTTCACACGCAGGTGCAGCTCTTTGCCCAGTGTACGGGTTCAGCAACACGGTTTCAAGCAGCCGGTGGGAATTGGGCAAGGGAAGAAGATCCTTCATGGATCTGTAGACTTCAGAGACTGGTTTCTCTGTAAGGCTTGTGAAGCAGGGACATCACTGTGTCATTCATCCTCTTCTGCAGCCTGTTTTTGGAGCATGTTGCAGCAGGAATAATTACAGGGGTTTTAAAGTAAGTGATCCAGATGAGAAGGCCTTTCTGCTCCCAGTCATTCAGACAATAATACACTTCCTAACACGAGACCCCAGACGGGGGTTGTACAGGTGGATAGATCTCTGCCGATTAAGTGGAAAGATGTGGGGGTTTTGATGATGCATCTGGAAAGAGCTTGTTCTCCTAGGACCACTGTCCACTCCACAGCATGTCCTGCAGCAGGACCCAAACTGTTATCAGGCTCTTTTTTCTTCTGGGAAGGGTGAATTGGAGCCAAACCCAGACCCTCCTCCACCTCCTCCACCCTCTTCCCCTCCGTTAGCTGAAGCAGCACAGCAAAGAGCCAGGCTGATGATGATCTGAAGGGAGAAGGAACAAGGGAAACTGTAAAACATGAGCATATTATAGAAGCAAGTTAAAAGACTTTGCCAAAAACCCAATTTTTTTTCCACGTAAGTAGAATCACAGAATGGTTTGGGTGGGAAGGGACCTTCAAAGGCCACCCAGTCCAACCCCCCTGCAAGGAGCAGGGACATCTCCAACCAGACCAGGTTGCTCAGAGCCCCGTCCAACCTGGCCTGGAATGTTTCCAGGGATGGGGCATCCACCACCTCTCTGGGCAACCTGGGACAGTGCTCTACAACCCTCATTGTAGAAAATTTTTTTCCTAATATCCAATCTAAATCTACCTCCCTCTATTTTACAACCATTACCCCTTGTGCTATCACAACAGGCCCTGCTGAAGAGTCTCTCCCCATCTTTCCTGTAGGCCCCCTTGAGGTACTGGAAGGCTGCTATAAGGTCTCCCTGGAGCCTCCTCTTCTCCAGGCTGAACAGCCCCAACTCTCTCAGCCTGTCCTCATAAAAGAGGTGCTCCAGTTCTCTGATCATCTTCGTGGCCTTCCTCTGGACCCTCTCCAACTGGTCCATGTCGTTTTTATGTTGGGGGCTCCAGAACTGGACACAGTACTCCAGGTGGGGTCTCACCAGAGCGGGGCAGAGGGGCAGAATCACCTCCCTCGACCTGCTGGCCACGCTTCTCTTGATGCAGCCCAGGATGCGGTTGGCCTTCTGGGCCGCAAGCACACATTGCCAGCTCATGTTGAGCTGCTCATCCACCAGCACTCCCAAGTCCTTCTCCTCAGGGCTGCTCTCAATCCATTCTCCGCCCAGCCTATATTCATTCGAGAGGATTTATGAAATCTCATGCCATTCTGCAGCATGAATGAAACTTCCCCTCTGGTCACTGTCACAGTTCAGATAACTTCTTAACATGGCTATCAGTGTGGAGCTACCAAAGATATCTTGCCTAGAGGTCTCATGTCAACTGACTACAGATAGCCTTACGCTCAACTGCTGTGAAATAAGTTATTGTCACTTTTCAGAGGAAACTCTTCATGAGTGTGTTGGACTGCAGTAAAAGCAACTTAGGGAGAGAGAGCATGTGTACTTGTGTCAGGTTAGTTTTTAAAGTGTGTATTGAAATACAGTAGCTGATAGCTGCGTGTTTGCTGCCTGGTCTTTGTCACTCAAGCCCAAATGAATGAGATTAAGATGCTCTGCGACAAAAATAAATGCATGTACATAGGAGTTACTTCAGACCTTTGAATACTGCTTCAGAGTTACGGACCTGGTTCTGTTTCCAGCTGTGAAAAGCACATATCTACAAAGTGAGTAAGTAAGTGTGTGGGCCTACTCGGGGGGAGTGTATGGATGTTTGTGGTTTTGTGTGGTGGTGACAAAGCCACATAAACTGGGGAAAAATAGCATCCTCAAATGTGGGTTTCTTGTTGACATGAAAATTTGAAAGATTTCTTTAGACAACCAATTAAATATGTAACTTTATTTTATCACTATTATATAGATTACGTTTATCTTAACTGTCTTGGTTCTGGCTAGGATGGAGTTAATTTTCACCTGAGCTGGGAGGAGAACTGGAGCTGGTGGCCCCTGTGGCTAGGGGACACAGCTGGGAGAATCATAGAATCATAGAATGCTCAGGGTTTGAAGGGACATTCAAAGGTCTTCTAGTCCAACCCCCCTGCAAGGAGCAGGGACATCTCCAACCAGATCAGGTTGCTCACAGCCCCAACCTGGCCTGGAATGTTTCCAGGGATGGGGCATCCACCACCTCTCTGGGCAACCTGGGACAGTGCTCTACAACCCTCAGTGGAAAAATTTTTTTTCCTAATATCTAATCTGAATCTACCTCCTTCCATTTTAAAGCCATTACTCCTCATCCTATCACACCAGGGCCTGCTGAAGAGTCTCTCCCCACCTTTCCTGCAGCCCCCTTTGGGCACTGGAAGGCCGCTCTAAGGTCTCCCCGGAGCCTCCTCTTCTCCAGGCTGAACAGCCCCAGCTCTCTCAGCCTGGCCTCACAGCAGAGCTGCTCCAGCCCTCCGATCATCTTTGTGGCCTCCTCTGGACTCACTTCAGCAGGTCCATGTCTTTCTGATGTTGGGGGCTCCAGAGCTGGACGCAGTGCTGCAGGTGGGATCTCACCAGAGCGGAGTAGAGGGGCAGAATCCCCTCCCTCGACCACGCTGCTGGGGATGCAGCCCAGGATGCGGTTGGCTTTCTGGGCTGCAAGCGCACATTGCCGGCTCATGTTGAGCTTCTCGTCCACCATCACTCCCAAGTCCTTCTCCTCAGGGCTGCTCTCCATCCATTCTCCACCCAGCCTGGATTTGTGCCTGGGATTGCCACGACCCACGTGCAGGACCTTGCCCTTGGCCTGGTTGAACTTCATGAGGTTTGCATGGCCCCTTCTCTCCAGCCTGTCCAGGTCCCTCTGGATGGCATCCCTCCCCTCCAGCGTGTCGACGGCACCACACAGCTGGGTGTCATCAGCGAACTTGCTGAGGGTGCACTCTGTCCCACTGTCCATGTCGCCGACAAAGCGTCCATGTCACTGACAAAAGTATGAACCTATTTTTCGTGTGGTTTAGATATGATGCAAAACAGAGAGAAGCTTTCGAGTACCCCTGCGGAGGGGAAAAGCTGTGCGGCTGCGTGACGACTGACAGGGCATCATCATTCTGGGTTGACTCTTTCCTTCAGGATAATCTTGTATTCCTGTCTTTTAGAAATAGGAGTAGGGGCAGGAAGGAGCTCACAGAGATGTCTGTTAACCTGCAGTACTTCTACGCAGTCTCTTCTTGTTACTGCTGTTATTACACGCATCCGTCTTATTTGAGAAAATGTCCTTTGCTTTTCTCATGTTGTGTTTCTTGATTTGCTGTCATCTGGGTCTGTTGAAATATGGATGGCTTTCATGAACAGAACAGCAAGGGATGGTCAGCAAGGGCACCCAGGCTGTCAAGTTGCCTCACTTTTTTCCTGAGGTGACTTCCATGGGCGTGGGTTGGGGTGAGGCACGGAGGGGCTGGAGCTGAGCAGAATATGTCCCCTATGTCTGACGTGCCTGCTGGGTTCCGGTTGGCCCCTGTACTCCTTGTTTGATTAAAATGGCCGCTAGGCCATGCGAGGTTTTCCTTGTCCCTCTCCTTTGGAGCTTGTCCCTTCTCCATCAGGTTGCCTTCAGATTGAGAGCAAAGGTGTGAAAGTGCCCTTTACTGCTTCTGGATGTGCAAACCAGCAAGCAAGAGAGGCATCATGGCCTTCTGAATTTGTGTGAGAGATCACGCGTTTACTGCAGAATCGCAGCCCTGTGGTACCAGGGGGTGAGAGCATCCCGCAGCGACGCCGCTCGGAGAGGCTGCCTGTCCGCAGTCCGTGGCCGAGGGCTGCCGCTGCCGTGGGCTTTGCGGAGATCTTGGAGGTATTTCTCCCCGGCAAGTGCCAGCTGAGCTGTTTGTCTCCACGTCTGTCCCTGCCCTCTGCCGAACCCCGCCGTTGCTAAGGCCAGCACCCAAACAGACTGCCCAGCCAGAGGAAGATCACATCTCCCGGTCCTGAAAACCTCTGGTTTTAAAACACTTAAATTTTTGGTAGCTCTTGCAGGACAGCCTCCTAGGGGAAAACAGTGCTCAGTGAAAAATATTGTCTGGGCAGAAAACATTGATTAAAATACAGCTTGCTTTACGGAGCTGCTCTAATAAGTAGGAGACAATCTTCCATGCCACGGACTGGAAGCAATTGTGTGTCAAGAACAGGAGCTTTCCGTTCTTGACATGCAGCTTTGTTTTTTAGAAAGACCGTCATTGGTGCACTGCACTCCAAAAAACCAGAAACAAACGGAAAGGTCGTGGCTCTGTCTGCTTCCCGCTCCCCAGGCCTAGGAGAGGCGGAGGGAGCGCAGAGTGTGGCTTTCCAGCTGACCGGAACGGGGACGGCAGCAGCTGCAAACGCTTCGCTTGCGGGCGGAGAGGTGATTTCAGCACTTCTGTGTGCTGATGTGTGCGAACTGCAGTTGTTTCGGAGACGCTTTTTCCACATGTGCATACTTGAACAAAGCAAAATATTTTTGCTTGGGATTCTTGGACTCCCCATTGAACCTCCCTTGTTGTACAGAGATTCTTGGAGTTCTTCAGGCTTTTTGTAGAGTTTATTTGCACTGACTCAGAGGAAGATTTCACATATATGGTGGCAAATTCTAGTCTGACAGGCTGGTGTAAACCTGGAGTTGCTCCAGGGCAGTAACTGAGTCAAAACCTGGCGCAGAGCTACACTGCTGTTTCTAGATCCTGAACTTTCAATGGTTTTCTTCTACTTTCCTTTATCTTGCGCTGTGTTATGTTTTAACAGTGCCCAGAGTAAAACAGATTTGTGCTTCCTTTCTCCTTGTTACCCTGTGTGTGTCCAAGGGTAGGAGCAGGCCCGTGGTACCGCGGGCATGGTGAGAGCTGCCAACGGACGGAGCCTCTGCGCCCGTTCTTGGGCCCTTGTTTCCGTTTGCTCTTGCTGAGGGTTTTTGCTTTGCAGGATAACTGGCCGTCGCGTACCCAGAAGAAGTGGTGTCTGCAGGCTGCGTGAGCGTATGGTGACACAGACCTGCAGCGTGTCTTCTTTTAGGGGATCGTTTCTATTTCAACGTGTCCTAGCTGCTGGGAAATGCGGGTTGCAAACATGAGTCGGTTCTTTATGTTCTCTGGCGTGCAGTTTGGGATCAGTTGCAACCACATTTAGAAGTCTCCTTTTATTTTTTTGCCCTTTTTTTTTTTTTCCCCTCTCTTCTTGTTTCATTTCCCCAAGTCACGGCTTAAGCGTGACCATGGATCACAATGGTGGAATTGCTTCATCCCAAATCACTGGGATGATCTGTTGGGCTGTCCAAATTATTAAACCTTGGTTGGTTTGACTGTGTTTTTGCCTGATTTAAGGAGCAGTTCCTAAGCAAAATACTGAAAGTAATTCATATTTAACTTTAGCGTTCTCTTAGGCTCAGAAAGTATCAAAACCCATCCACAGATTGAAAACTACAACTAGAATGCCACCAATCTCTTCACACTCAGCATGGGCTGAGATGAGCACTTCTTCCTGGGGTCTTTGCAGTGGTGGGGCAGACAGGTCCCACCTTTGGGTTGCTCTTTTGCTGAGGGGGAGATAACTGTGCTCAGCCCCACTGCCGGCACCGCTGGAGCACAGCCTTTCTGTCTGAGGAGGTGTCCCACAGCAAGGTATGGCCGTCTGGGGAGAGACTGTTCAGTAGGACATGTTGTGACAGGACGAGGGTCAATGGTTTTAAAACAGAGGGAGGGAGATTCAGACTGGACGTAAAGAAGAAATGTTTGCCACTGAGGGTGGTGGAGCACTGTCCCAGGTTGCCCAGAGAGGTGGTGGATGCCCCATCCCTGGAAACGTTCCAGGCCGGGTTGGCCGGGGCTCTGAGCAACCTGGTCTGGTTGGAGGTGTCCCTGCTTCTGGCAGGGGGGTTGGACTGGGTGGGCTTTGAAGGTCCCTTCCAACCCAAACCCTTCTGTGATTCTGTGATTCTATGATTTATTTTTCTGATGTTACATTTCAAAATGAAGAGGAATAGGGTTTCTGTTACCAGAGCAGGTGTTGTCACCTATGACGAGCTGGCTTTCTCGCTTACTGGGTTAGAAAGGAGGTAGGCTATCTTTCTTTCAAACAGATTCAGGAAAAAGAAAAGCAGTAGAAATGGGAGTATTTAGCAAATGAGCTGAGTTATGGAAGAAGTTTTGAAGTTGCTTTTTTTTCAAAAAATATTTATTTATTTTTTTTATATTTCTAGAAAATCAGTTTCTCTGTTGATAATGGTTTTAAATACCCTTTCTGATTCTCATGGTTGAGAAAATTTGTTGTAATGCTTAGTTTTGAAGACTTTTGGAAAATATTTATATGTGTATTTGTATATATGTATCTATATATAAACCTTTAAACCGATTTCAGTGGCCTGATAACACTTTTATTGAACCCCTTCCATTTTCTATTACCAATTTTACTCTGGGTTTGTTGGGTCTCCCTCCTCCTTTCCCCCCCAAATTAAATTAGCACCAGATTAGTTATGAAAATGTCCTTGTACTTTATAAGCAGTACATAAAATGATGAATTGGTTTTGGTTAAAGGATTGCCCTCCTTAGAGTCATCCCTTAGTTAGTGATTCTTCCACACAAAAGTCTCCCGCTGGAGACAATCGAAATTCTGTGCACAGACCCACTGGGGGCCAGGGCTGCAGCGGCCTCGAGGAAAAATCCTGAATGCTTTCATGGTTACGTGTTTTGACTATAATGTTTCACTGTTGTCTTTGTAATTTAGCCATTCTTACGGCAAATTAACAATGTTTTTTTTTTTCTTGGATCCCTGTAAGGATTTCTGCAAAGCTCATTGAATTTGCTTTCCTATGTGGTTATGTCCCATGTGGGGTTTTTAATTTTGCCCCAAGCTCAGCCTAAGCTTCTTTATTTAAATGCATTTCACATCAAAGTCATGTCAAACACAAATGTTTTCCTGGGTTTTTAATGACATTACAGAATTTGCAAAACATTATTTAACCCTGGGCCTAGGTTCTCCACCAAAGGAGAGCTGCTACCAAAGTCACCTGAATTTGCAAAACTTGGTGGATAAAATAACGTTGTTTATGGAGGTGGAAATGAGCAAACGATGGAGATTTGGAAGAAGAAATTCATCAGGGAAAAGCTTCAAAGTGTTCTGGAGTCAGGTCCTGGTTTTCTAATCCCTTCTGCCAATAGAGATCTTTTTGATGCCCACTAAATGACGCTTATCAACTGAAATGGAAATCTGTTATCTACTGGGGACTGATGGTTATCTAACAGGCATCCATGATGAAAGACCTGCCCTTCAAGGCGCTCATCTCCAGCAGCTTAGCAGTGAAGCACTGATGGTTTTGTCCCCGGAGCCCAAGAGGACCCAGGCTGTTCCTGAGGGCACCCCATCTCTGCTGTGTCCACTGCGCTCTAACGTCTCCCGGAATTTTCCGCCATTGGAATCAATTACTCTTTCTGTCCGTGCAAATCCAGTGCTGCTTGAAGGGCACTTGGAAGATTTCTGAGGCATTCTGATAACTGCAAGGATAAATTGCTTTCCTGCTTAGCTGGGGAATCCTTTAATTCTGCTGTTGGAAGCTTTGCCTAGCAGGAGCAGAGCATCAAAGGCGAGGAGAGCTTCAGCTGGCCGCTTGGGACGGGCAGTGTGGGCTGGTGCTTGGAGGAGGAAGGGATGCACACTTCATAGAATCATAGAATGGTTTGGGTGGGAAGGGACCTTCAAAGCCCATCCAGTCCAACAGCTGGCGGTGGAGAAGTAGGGAACTACACTCAAACCAGGCTGGATTGTAAAATGTTGGGTCGTAGAGTATAGGAAAAATCTTAATCCCAGCAGATTTCTCTGTTAAACCTGCCTTCAGTATCACGTAGGGAGGAGATGTGAACGGAGCATCAGGACCGCAGTGCGGTGGTCCTCACGTGCTGACTTGTCCCAGCGCCCCACCGCTTCACGCTGCTCTGGAGAGGAGGGGTGAAGCCTGGAGCTTCAGCCACAGCCCATGGTAGAATATATTCCTGGTCCCGTGCAGTTCTTTCTAAAGGCTTTATCTGTTGAGCCTGGTTTGTTTCTCTCAGCGGGAGCCAGAGGTTTTTGGTGTGACTTTTGCAGTCTCATGAGGAAGACAGAAAACATGGAAAATATTTTTCTACTGCTTTCTGCAGAGCTTCTTTTGGCATACCTTTGCTGTGAGCACAGGCTGAGAGAGCTGGGGCTGTTCAGCCTGGAGAAGAGGAGGCTCCAGGGAGACCTTAGAGCGGCCTTCCAGTGCCTAAAGGGAGATGGGGATCTACAGGAAAGATGGGGAGAAACTCTTCAGCAGGGCCTGTTGTGACAGGACGAGGGGTAACGGTTTTAAAATAGAGGGAGGCAGATTCAGATGGGATATTAGGAAAAAAATTTTTCCACTGAGGGTGGTGGGACACTGTCCCAGATTACCCAGAGAGGTGGTGGATGCCCCATCCCTGGAAACATTCCAGGCCAGGTTGGCCGGGGCTCTGAGCAACCTGATCTGGTTGGAGATGTCCCTGCTCCTGGCAGGGGGGTTGGACTGGATGGGCTTTGAAGGTCCCTTCCCACCCAAACCCTTCTGTGATTCTATGATTCTATACAACTGCTGGTATGCAGCTCTACCTCCAGTTTCCCTGCAGGTTGTCACCTGGGATTCCCCGCTCTGCCCAGTTGCCCGTGGCGGGGTGTGCAGAGAGGGTGCGACCGTGCTGTGGTCCGGCAGTGCGTACCTCGCAGCCAGACGTGCGGATGCCCGGCCCGCGCCTGGAAGACGGTGCGCCGAACTGCCCCGGCGCAGGGCTGCAAGGCGGGTGCCGGTGGGCGGGAGGGGAGGATGCAACCTGCTCCTCCCGGTTTGGGTGCCAAAACCTGTGCGGAGCTGGTCAAAGAGCACGAGCCAGGCTTATCGCCAAAAGAGTTTCTGTTGTTAATTAGCTGTAATGCATGAGTCACAGCAATGTTACGATCAAAATTAAGTCATCTGCCCACTTGGATAATGCCCTGGCATTGGTGTTTCAGTGTCCTCAGGTTTTAAATTCTGAGCCATAACTCTCCAGGGAAATCGCTGAGGAATGCCTGCAAGCCTAGTTGTGAAGTTATGTGGGTTTTATTGATTTCCGCAGGATAGAGCTCTGATTTCCCATTTTATGTACCGTATAAAACATCTTCACTTACTCTGCTGTCGGGGAAGTTGACCAGCCGTGGGATAATACCCATTTGTGGGAATGGAGATTTATTATTTGAGAGCAGGAGGCAACTATATTAATTGCCATGATGTAAACCAGCCCGTACCGAAATGTTTAGGAGTGCTGTGCGCTCTTCGGGGAAGGTATGAAAGTGATGAGCTGGGCTTCACGGCAGCTTTGTTCCGTGATTTCTCTACGGCTCGTATTTAGCCACGGTGAATCTTATAACCTGTAATGATGAAATAGGGATAGGAGCATCTGTGGCAGTTACAGCTTTAGTTGAAAAGGTTGGTATGCATGGAATTAGTTAATAACTGATGGGTTTTTATGCTGCGAGAACATCTGGTTTTGTTTTTTCTGCCTGCAGTTCTTGGCTTTGTCCCAGAAGATGCACCTTCTCTCTGACAATCAGTTGGATTTTCCAGCTGCCGAGTCACAGAGCAAGCTCATTTCAGGCCTTAGAGTTCTGGCTGTGAATCCAAAGTAATTCAGCTGATTTCAAAGAAGTTATTTCATATACATCTGAATATATATCTGATGGAAAGCTTCATCCTATCATCCCGTGTAAAGAGATCTGTCCATCTCCCCATATATCGTACCACGTGAGCTCATCGTGGCAACGGGAGTTTTATCTGTTTCGATGCAGGCTTAGGAAATGATGGCTCCTGTGATTTTTGCTGTAGTTATCTTTCTCTCTGACATTCCCTCAGGCATCTGATCAGTCTCTCTAGAGGAGACTTCAGCAGCAGACGTTAGGAATGGGGAAAGAGTCGCATGATATGAGTCATTAAATAGCAATAACGAAAAAAAGATTATAGACTAGGGCTGTCTCAGAGCAGGAACCACCTATGGTGAATTTTCGGGATTTTGGTTTGCCTTTGATAAATGTCTGCTTCTCTCTCTAGATGGCAAGCTGAAAAATGGGCTGGCGAATGGGCATTGTGCGCTTTCACAATCAGTAAAAGCTTCAGTCCTGTCTCAGAAGTGACTCGGATGCCCCCGTTTCATTCCTTCCCCATTTTCAGTCATCTTAGGGTTCTTGCTTACCAAGATACTAATTGTATTTGGGAGGGGGGAAGGGCTGTGTTAGCTGTTAGCGGCTTCTTTTGACAGCCAGCTTCAGTTCCGAGCAAAAAAAACCAGAAGAAAACAAAAAAAAACCCAAAAGAAAACCTCTTAAGATTTATCTGTTGTAGTGAATTGTAGCTGATTTGGGAAGGCTGCAATGGAGGGCAGACCTGTATCCAGTCTGTTTGAGACTGAGCTGTGTCCTGGGAGGAAAAAAACCCAGGTGGCCTATTTGCAAATGAACTTGAGGGGCAGTTTAGGCAGAAGCTGGGCCGTGGTAGCCGGTTCTCCAAGCTGAGCCTCTGTGGCGACGGACGCGGCCCAGCCGTGGGCAAGCTCTCCGTCTCGCATGAAACTGGTTGGACTTTGGCCTTCCGGAAACGTGGTCGTGGCACATGGCACACCTCAGGTGTGTCGCTCACCCGCTCTCAGCAAATCCTGTCCCTTGGTTTTTTTTTTTTCATTTCCAAGTGCTGAGTATCCCAGGATGCAGCTGTCTGCAGACGGTTCACCGGTGGAACCACATTTTTTATTAGGACACAGGGATTTAAGGGTATTTGGAATATACCACTTTTGATATCCAGAGGGACCTTGACAGGCTGGAGAGGTGGGCCCATGCCAACCTCATGAAGTTCAACCACACCAAGTGCAAGGTCCTGCACGCGGGTCGGGGCAATCCCAGGCACAAACACAGGCTGGGTGGAGAATGGATGGAGAGCAGCCCTGAGGAGGACTTGGGAGTGATGGTGGATGAGAAGCTCAACATGAGCTGTCATTGTGCGCTTGCAGCCCAGAAGGCCAACGGCATCCTGGGCTGCATCCCCAGCAGCATGGGCAGCAGGTCGAGGGAGGGGATTCTGCCCCTCTGCTCCGCTCTGGTGAGACCCCACCTGCAGCACTGCGCCCAGTTCTGGAGTCCCCAACATCAGGAGGACGTGGAGCTGTTGGAGAGGGTCCAGAGGAGGCCACGCAGATGATGAGAGGGCTGGAGCAGCTCTGCTGTGAGGCCAGGCTGAGAGAGCTGGGGCTGTTCAGCCTGGAGAAGAGGAGGCTCCGGGGAGACCTTAGAGTGGCCTTCCAGTGCCTAAAGGGGGCTACAGGAAAAATTGGGAGAAAGTCTTCAGCAGGGCCTGTTGTGACAGGACGAGGGGTAATGGTTTTAAAAATAGAGGGGGGTAGATTTAGATTGGATATTAGGAAAAAATTTTTTACCCTGAGGGTGGTGGAGCACTGTCCCAGGTTGCCCAGAGAGGCGGTGGATGCCCCATCCCTGGAAACATTCCAGGCCAGGTTGGCTGGGGCTCTGAGCAACCTGATCTGGTTGGAGATGTCCCTGCTCCTGGCAGGGGGGTTGGACTGGGTGGGCTTTGAAGGTCCCTTCCCACCCAAACCGTTCTGTGATTCTATGATTCTATATCTTTGAGGGACAAAACCAGATGATGGCTTTGTAGCTGATTCGTTCGGAATGTTGGCATCATTCAGGGTTCTGCTGGCACCTCCTCTGCGGAAGGATGATGTTTCAGCACGCTGTCGCTGTTTGTTTCTAACCTTCTTCTTCAGAGAAAATGGTGCTACAAAGAACCTTCTGCATTCCAGAGCTGCTGCTTGTGGCCTCTTGTGCGATGAAATCACAGGGAGCAGTGAGCTGCCAGATTTCACACAAAAACCACGTGGGTTTTGTCTGATGTCTTTACCTTGTTCCTTCTTTTTTTTTTTTCTTTTGTCTTTTTGAAAAGACAGACATTTATGCTGCACAGCGCAGGCACAGTTGCAGTGACCTGGTTTCACAGTAAATATTTCCAGCGTCCCAGGCTCCGCTGAAGTGAGCAGAGTAAACGTGCCTTCCAGTAGGTCCCCGGCCTCTGAGGTTTTCCCACGTGGGTACGAGTCTCCCAGCAGCAACTTCTGGTATTACAGGCAGTTTCTTGTTCCTTCAGACTGCTGCCTGTGTATTAGTCATGTCGGGGCAGGAGCTCTGCCCGGCGACGCGGCTTGATGCCGGATGAGTTAATGTCTTGTTGAATTAAGAGTTCGTTGTCTTTTCCCGCGTTGCGTTGTGTTTGACAGTTGTTTATGGTCAAATTCCAATTTTCATCTCTTTAAACTGATGCAGTAGGGTATTAAAGGCTGGATATTCAGCTAATTTGATCCGATTGGGATTTATTCACGTAGCAATATTTAGCATAAAAGTGCGCTCTGATGGGATTTGTTAAATGTTACCATGAGCCGTTTACGCTTGAGAGAAAACAAGAGGCAAAAACATTCTGGGTGGCTGGCCAGCAATTTGGAAAGCTCATAGTAAAAATATGGATAATAATGGATGTTTGACATGGTGATAGCATAAAATCTCATTTCTGTAGTTAAGATACTTCAGCTAAGATACTCACTTCTGCTCCCCGTCCCCGTATATTGTACTGTCCAAGAGGAAGATGAACAGTGGAACTAACTCAGGTGATGGTAAGGAAGTTCTCAAATTTCTGTAGTGTTCCTTGAAATTTTTCGTATTCTCTGAAGGGTCAAAGATGGGGGTCATGCATAAACTAATTTCTCTGTCTTTTCCTGTCCCACCTGCCTGCTGTGTGGTGCCCATCCTGAACGTGAGTGCTTCTGCTGGTGGCTGCTGAAGCACAAGAAGAAGCAAGTAGGAACACAAAAATCCTTCTTGCATCTCGGTGTCCAGGAGGTAGCTGAGTAAGGAGGTTTTCTGATGGTACGGGGAGTCCTTTGCCCTTGAGACTGGCCAGATCAGAAAGATGGAAGTTCAGCTCTGGCTTGGAGTTAGGAGGCACCACAAGTAAATAAATAGTAATTTATTCTCCTGTGGTGGCAGTGTCCAAGTGGTACCATGACGAGATGCTCCCAGCTTTACAAGCTGCTGTTTGCCTGCCCTGTCTTAGTTTCTGGTTTCTTCTCTCTTTAAAAGTGTGTTGGCTTATTTGAAGAAACCGATGGTTTAGGTTAAAATAAATAAATAAATACAGGCTCTCCAGTGCTACAAGATCCAAAGTTACCCACTGGTGAGGATGGGTTACAGGTCCCTCTCTGTCTCCGTGCACAGAGAACATGTTTGTTACAGACTGGCTCTAGAGCTGCTCTTTTTTGCTCAAGATCCAGCTTTTAGAGTTGGAAGTTCTCCAGTTCGCCGAGGGCATGTTGACTGTCACCAGAGTCCCATGAAAAAAATGAGGAAAAAAGTGAGAAAAAAAAAGTGTTTTATTATATTATGCAGTCATATAAGCAACTGCAGAATGACTGTTTCCAAATCCAGTATATCCCAAACTGTAGACTCTACGAGACCGCTTGACTGGTGGTAGGGAGGTGTCTGCTACAAGAAGAGTGGTTATATTTGGCCACCGAGTGGCACTCCAGATGCAGCAATCAAAGAGGGGAAGGGTCTGTTTCTGCCATCAGGTTGCAAAGATCTAAAATACAATTAATTAAAACTGTGTAGACACCATTGAATCAAATGGAATTGCTGAAGGTTAACTTTGTTTGGTTTCCATCTCTGTTTTCTTTTCTTCTGTTGTTCTCTTAAATTTTTTTTTCATCTCAACCCATGAGTTTTGCCTTCTTTTCTTCAACGGTTCTCCCCATCCCACTGGAGGGTGGGAGGAGTGAGTGAGCGATTGCGTAGTCTGGTCCCGAGCGGGGCTAAACTGCGACAGTTATTTTGGCATTCAACGTGGGGCAACGAAGGGTTGAGATAACCACAGATCTGACCAGAGTGGCTTGAAACAAAATTTGTTATACAAGCTTACTGTCTCAGTTATTAGCTGCTGGTTGTGATGTTGCAGTGGTTGGTGTTGTGTTATCCACACTCGTACAATGTATTCCCAGTTATCTCCTCAGGGAAAATGGTGGGAAATATGCTTTTGTTGTACTATGCAATACCAATTTATGATATGGTAACGTCAATGGTCTTAAAGATAAGTTGGGATCTGTTTGCGGATGATTTCCCCCACTCTTTCACCTCCAGGGGAGTTGCAACAGTTTTTGAGATCTTTGAGTACCTGGGGGATGTTCAAGCCAGTGTGATGTTATTGCTGTGTCTCTTGAATGTGTGACAGGTCCTGCTTAGGGTTACAAACCCCCTTTTTAGGAATATCATCCAGAGATCTGCCCTGATATCCCCTGAGGCGGGATGGTCGTGTGTGGCATGGTGCGTGGGAGAACATAGGCAGGTATCTAGAGAACTTTTCATCTCCTGTAGTTTGGAATTTTAGTCCTGAGCAACTAAAGTACCCTGACAAAGTGACAGAGTATTTGAAGAAAAAATGCTGTGGCTATTGCGAAGAGGCACAACTGTGCTGGGCCCTGGCCAGTGTCTACCAAACCCTGCTCAATGTTCTGCAGCACCCTCAAGGGAAAGAGAGGGAAAACAGCCTGACCTGCACCATGGCTACTCAAACCCCAGCAACAGGCACCACAGCTGGAGGAAGAACTACCTGCTTCACGCTGAGGAAGAACTTGGCAGAAGGGCTCCTCCTCTTCCTCAGAGGAAGAACTGATAAATGAGACGGTCACCACCCAATCTCTATCCCTGAGCAAGCTGCGAGACATGCAAAAAGATTTCAGCTGTCGTCCGGGTGAGCACGTTGTCAGCTGGCTGCGGCAGTGCTGGGATAGTGGGGCCAGTAGCCTGGAATTAGAGGGCAGAGAAGCCAGGCAGCTGGGATCCATTTCTCGGGAAGGGGGCATTGACAAAGCGATTGGAAAAGGGACACCAGCCATCAGCCTCTGGAGGTGACTCCTGTCAAGTGTGAAGGAGGGGTGTCCTTTCAAGGAGGACGTAATATGTCACCATGGAGAGGGGCAGGTGGGCCACCATGGAGAGGGGCAACCAGTACCGAAGGGAATTGGCTGTGCTGAGATCATTTATGATGACCTGGACAACGAGCAGTTATCTAAGGATCCAGATGAAGTCAGGTGCACATGACCAATGTGCTGGAAGTTTGTTCGAAGTGCACCGTCATCAAAATCCAACTCATTGGCAGTTATGACCTGGAAAGATAGAGAGGAACAAGCAGTGGATGAACTGGCTGGCCAACTCCGGCGGTATGAAGAAAGCAATTCTATCTTCAGAAATGTTTTTATAATACCCAGCCTGACATTTCATTATCCCAGTACGATATAAGTCTCAAATTTGATTAGCTGTCAAGCAGCAACAAAAATAAACCAACATCTTTCCATCATTTTTACTCCAGAAAAATAGCAGGAGGAATCATGAAGAATAGCTGGTTGCCAGAGGTAGATTAAAGTTTAAAAATATCCATTGAAAATTGTCTTTGGTTGGGTGGCTAGACTATTTGTTTCCCGGAAGGTGCCGTTACGAAGAGCGGTGCTGTTGGCGGCAGATGTTCAAGCTGCCGCGTCCGTTGTTGGGTATAACCCATTGCGGTTTGGGCAGTGCTGGTTTTTTCATCCAGCTTTAGTGTTGCTTTCAGGATTCATTTTGACACTGAGATTGCATTGTGCTTGCAGGACAGAAACCTTCCGGTAACTTGCCCAAGATTTGTTTTTCAATCAAGCAAAATTTGAATAAAACATCACTTTTAATTGACCTTATTGGCAAAACTGTTTGTGGCCACTGGCTATATCCATGTTTTGAATTAAGACATTACGGGTCCAGCAAACCTCTGGTGTGAATCAAATTCAAGTTACCCTAAATTTGAATGTGGTCCCGTGCGCTGGAATTTAGGCAATGCAATATTTAAAACATTATTCAGTGTCATAACAAATCATCCATCATACTCTGTGGATCTCGAATTGTTTATAACCATTTTTATTACCGTGAACAGTTTCTAGCTCGTATTGTAATTGCTATTCAAACGACATGACATCAATCTAATTCTCTTTTGTGAGATTAATGGGTAGCGCCAGCCCGCTATTTTACATGTGTGGCTGTGCAGGCAGCTGCTGGAAGAAGAACTTCAGCGATATTTCTGAATAAACGCCCTTGACAGAGCTCCAGTTCCTCACGAAGATGGGATATCTCTGCAGCTAAGACAGAATTACGATTCCCTCTGGAGCGTGTCTGTCGCAGAGCATTGTTAAGTTTAATGACCGGTTTTTGAAAAAGAGGGAAAAGTTGGTCCCGTCCGCTGCAGATGGCTTCCTTGGTTCACCTCGTGCTGGTGGTGATGGCCCAGCCCCAGGTGGGAGAAATGCTTGAGGCTCCACTGACGTCTGGGTGGCTGCAGGTTGGCGTTGGGCACAGGCGGCGTCCCGCTTTCTCCAAACAGGGAGAGGCCGTGTCAGACCAGGACCGAAATGTCAGAGTTTTAGAATTCTCTCTTACTTTTTTTTTTTTTTTTGGCTGAAAATGCTAGTTGTATTTTCTGTTGACTTGGATATTTTCAGGAATTTTTCATTCTTTTCAAGTTTGGTAAGTTCATCTCACGAGTGACCGTGTGCCGTATACAGGTCCCCATGGGCACCATCGTCTTGTGACATCAAATACTCCCGGGATTAGTATCCAAACACTTCAAGAGCAAAATCATAGAATGGTTAGGGTTGGAAGGGACCTTCAAAGCCCACCCAGCCCAACCCCCCTGCAAGGAGCAGGGACATCTCCAACCAGATCAGGTTGCTCAGAGCCCCGGCCAACCTGGCCTGGAATGTTTCCAGGGATGGGGCATCCACCACCTCTCTGGGCAACCTGTTCCAATGTTCTACAACTCTCATTGTAAAATTTTTTTTCCTAGTATCTAATCTGAATCTACCTCCCTCTATTTTGAAACCGTTACCCCTTGTCCTGTCACAACAGGCCCTGCTGAACAGTCTCTCCCCAAAATCTTTATATGCTTTCTGGTTTGTATCCAAGCTGCAAAGAAGGGCATTACTTTCCAGGCTATTGCTTGATTGAGATAAAATTAAATATCACCAGCTGAAGTTATAATATTTTATAAGGGATTTGTGCTGCATTATGAGCTGCATCCTTAATGACTGATAACTGCAATCATTTTGGAAGCGTGATGTTGCTTTTTTGTGGTAGTAGAACTGTAAAACAGGTTTAGCAGCACTGCAGTAGAAATAGTTTATCCTTTAAAGGCTTCAGATGGAAACCAGTCTTCATTTTTATCTTAACAAATAAAGAAAGCACTTTATATTTTCCTTCTCAGTAGCAACGGACTGTTACAGGAAAATGTATGACTAATTTTTCTTGAGTTTCTGTTCTTGAACCTGATTTCTAGTGATGATTTAGGGGTCGAGAGAGGCATTTGGGAAGTTAAGCCAAATATTTGGGAACCGTGTAACCTGGTGGACTCCTTTCACTTCTTTTTTTATAAACCAGCAAAGAAACAAAATGGCTGGCTCCCGGCCCTGATCTGGTGGAGATGCTCAGGCCCCGGCAGCACCTCTGAAGGCGCAGGAGGCCAAGTCCTGGTGACTGGGGAGCTCTGCCCGCCTGTGCTGGGACATGGGGCCGCTCTTACTCCAGTTGAGTTTGGGTGAAGATGGCAGCGGCGTAGGGTGCCAGTGAGGGTGGTCAGGGTTGGGCTCCCCACTGCCACCTCTGCCTGGGGTAGTGCCCCCCACCCACACCTTCCTCCCAGATAGACCAGCCTGCGGTCGTTAGAAATATTCAGTGGGGTGCGACTGGGAGCTGGGAAGGAGGTCACGCTTACGCTACAGCTGTGCCATGCTGTGGTGATGAGAAGCACTTTGTCTGACCTCTTGGGATTTCCAGATGTTGTTGGTTGCTCCGGTTTGGTATACAGTGTCCTTTTCCCTTCCTTCTCCTCCTCCGTCAGCCTCCAGCGACCACGCACACCTGGCACAATAACCTCTTGGCACTGAACTCACTGATCTAACTCGTCCAAGCACGTGTGTCATCTCTGTATCACCACAAGCTTTCCTTCCTAACAGGCTTGATCGTGCTGGAAGACTTTATAAGCCAGCAGAATGGATTTCGATCCCGTTCTGCTTTGGTTTTGGTGCAACACAGCTGTTACAACGGTGCCTCGGTTACATTCGGGACAAGCACAGGGTTTATCTTGGCTCCTGGTTCTCGTTCGCCATATGGCACCGCGACGTCGCTCTCGTCTGTTCCAGGAGATGCTGCAGTTGTCCCACGTTTCCCTACGTGACACTGATGTACTGCCACATTGTGCATAAACCTGCTGCATCCGGCATCTCGTTGTATGCGCTAAACACAGTTTTCCACACTGAAAACACAGTTTATGAAGCTTTTTTTTTTGCCAGGCCTCTGTGAGCTTTCCAGATTTGCGTTTCAGTCCAAGTCCTTTAATGCAAGTGGCTTTAATGCGGTTTTCTCCCTGGCCCAGGTATCCTGGCCAGCTTTTGCGCCTTTTCTCGTTCAATGGTGTCAAAAATCACTTTTTCCTTCCAGCTGTTGCCCTTTTGCGCGAAGTCGCTGAGGGGAGCGGGGCAGAGCAGTGCTGTGCTCCGCTGCCAGAGCGCAGGGGACGTTCATGGGGCTGACACGGAGCCCTGGAAAGGCCAGGGTCAGTTTTGCTCTGAGACCTTGGCGAGTTCCTGCCGTCTGTGGCTTTGCTATCAAAGAGTTGGACACCAGTCTATCTCTTTATTTTTTTTTTTTTAAATAAATACAGTTGTTTCTTAGTAACTTCAAGGGGACCATCTGTTGGAAGAGAGAAGAGCGATAGCTCCTTCTAACCAGCAGTTCAGTGGCTCTTCAGAACAGGAGATGTTTGGTTTTTGGCAGTGCTATGCATGTGGTAGTGTCCTTCAGGTGTGGCTAGGGCTTTGTTCATCGGAGAATCATGTGCTGAGAAGTGCACGTGAAGTAAAAGAAACTGGCATTCTCTGACAGGTTACGTGGTGACCAAGAAGAGTGTAGACATACCTAAGTCAAGGTCTTTAAGCCTTATGAAATCTGCTGTGTGTGGCTTTATCCATCTACGTGGAAGGATTTGTGTTAGTCTTCTGTTGACTCGCGCGGTATTTTTCCAGGCCTGAGGTGATGATTGTGCCATCCAGCAAAGCCTAGAGCTTTATCAGCTTTTCCACGCTTGCAGGACACCCTTGGATACAAATTTCTGTTTTCTTCTTTTACAGCGTGTGTGTTTGTACTTCATTTTCATTTCAAAAGAAGTAGGTGCCTGAAGGTGGCAGCTTGGAGTTGCTCAAACTGGAGAAGAACACGAGCAAGATGAGACCTGTTCTTGCCATTGCGTCCTTGATTTAATTCATTCAAATGCAAGATCAGGGGTCAGGTTATACCTGACATACTTCTTCCCAATATCTTAAATTAAAAATGTCTGGGTAAACCTTTCAGTATTCCTTCCCATCATTGTGATCAGATTAAATCCACTTGAGTGGCTCTAAGGAGCCTAGGAGTCTCCTTATGGATCATCCAGCGACATCCATGCACTTCCCCGTGAAGGGTGCGCTCTGGTTTGCGATCCGCCCTGGAAACAGCTCCATATCCAGCAAGAGCTTTCTCTTGGTCGTGTTGTGGCTTTTTCCCTCTTCCATGCATTTCCAGTCTTCCCTGTAAGTTCCCACTTTCCCGAAAGCCTGATTGCCATTTCCATTAATTAGGCTGCTCCCTCCGAAATTGCCCTTGCGGTTTCCCTCGGTAATGCTATTCATCACCTCCTCTCTAACCTCTGGATTTGGGATGTACGGGGATGTGTAGGCAGCCGCTGGTTATATTTTAACGATACAACGTACTAAGTGCTGCTTGGAGAAGAAAGGTGTTCTAAATTATTTAAGAAGACAAATGATAATCTGTATTGTCTGCCGTAGCGCTTGGTTTTGCAGGTGGAGACTAACCTCTATTTCAACTTTTTCTCCTTGGGAAAGAAAAGATGAACACGATCCTCCAAAGAATCCTTGCCTGGAGTAAGAAACGTTGAGGGGGGTTCATTGTTGTTGTTTTTTTTTTTTTTCCCCCTGTTGGTTTTTTTTTTTCCGGTGAGTTTCTTGTAGAAGCGGGATGTTTTCTTGGAAATAAGATTCCCTCCCAGGAATAGCTAGGTTGTCCTGTTCAGATTTGATTTTTGCATACATGGCTTAACTTCAATGCTGTCTATGGGTTTGCACTGTAATTAAAGAATCTTCTACTTGGTTTCGGCCCAACAGGAGACACCAGCTTGTTTGGATCAGGCGGCGGCAGAGGAAAAGAGTGGAAGGCGAGAGGCAGATGATGGGGGACAAACACAGGGTGTGCTTTTACTGCAATATCTGCGTTTTTAGCATACAGTCAATCTAAAGTAAATTCTATGCTACCCAAAACATGTTTTCTCCCTATTGTGCTGTCATATTTAAGCTCATGCGTAATTAAACCTAAACTATGTTATTTTCCGTTTTACAGTATTTAACCCAAATAATGACAGCTTTGGTAGGAAACCGGACGGTTAGGCGCGACTTAGCCAGGGCTCTAATCCTGAGGGAAAGTACATCTGTGGCTCACACCGGCATCGTCGCAGGCTCCCTAGGAACGGGAGCGCTTTGACTTCGCTTCAGCCTAGATGGGGAAAGCGACAGAATTTTAAAAGACGAGTAATTCCTCATTTGTTAATGCGCACACTGATACCTTTTGCCGAATTTCTAGATACTGAAAGAGTGGTGGGCTTTCCTTAAAATGCTCCACACGCGTTGCTGTCTGTGCTCTTTTGAAAATCTCTCTGCCAGTGTCTCGAAGCAAAGGAGAGAGCACTCTAAACCCACGGGCTTTCCTGAAACACCCTGAAATATTTGGTTCCTGCAGTCTGGAGAAGAGGACCCTTCCCTTGTGGGCAGTTTATTCCAGTCTTGGCCATCGCTTTGTCTGTTTGCTTCTTTATCCTTCCCTTTCTCTCTGATACTGGCAAGCGCTGGAGAAAGTATTATGGGCTGGTTGGACTCTTAATTTGATAGGATCGAGAGCTATTAAGCTCTTAAAAAGATCTGCTTATTCTATTAAATAATTTTAATAGCTATGTGGAGAATGGTAAGTGTAGGATGATGATGAATGGCGAAGATGAAGTATTTACTCGTTACAGAGCTGTGAAGCACCATGCGAACGGAATGTGTTAAAGCAGTGGTTTGTCTGAAGAACTTCTGAGGTTTTCACCAGATGAATATCGCAGTCACAGTCAGCAGTACGGTAACTTCTGGGTGGTAAGACCTCGTTGAGCCCGTTATGCTACGGAACGGCCTGTGCTCATCGGGTGGATGTATTTTGCTTGAAGACAATGCCATGGGCACTCCCACGGGTGGATGTGCTGCTCTGCCGATCCAGCGGTTGCTCTGCGTCAGTAGCGATCCCACAGTTGTGTTTGCTACTGTATCTTTCTGTCCTTTCTTTCTTACCGTTCATACAAACATGGAGATCCCCCGCAAATATAAATTGGAGCAATTTTTAAAATCCAGATGGCGGGTTGGCTGAGAACTGCAAGACTGGGGCCTTTCTATAATGTTGTTGATTAGTGTATTTTTAACTGCAGGTTTTTACTGTAGTTTCATTTTTTCTTTCAGTCCCTAAGCTTTGCACCAGTTTGTCCTGCAGGGCTGTTCACTATAGATTTTGTCTTTGCAAAGTCAACTTCAGGGCTAGTGGAAACTACGAAAATGAATTTTCTTCCCTTTATAAAAGCCGTGACCTCTGTAATACCAGGGAGGCTATGAGGGGAGCTCCTAGGAGTTTGCTGTACAACTGGTGCGAAGAGTGATAGGGTCTGACCTGGCTCGTCGCCTTAGAGCTTCGACATGTGCCAAGAGAATGGCTTGGAGGCGAAGCAGGTGTTTTTCTTGAGAGGCGCGCAGGTAATCATAGAATCATAGAATGGTTAGAGTTGGAAGGCACCTTCATAGAACAGTCTGGGTTGGAAGGGACCTTCAAAGCCCATCCAGTCCAACCCCCCTGCAAGGAGCAGGGACATCCCTGACTAGATCAGGTTGCTCAGAGCCCCATCCAACCTGGCCTTAATGCTGTAATTAAATTAGCCAGAAAAGAAGAGAGGCCTCTTCTGCGTCCTCACTGCCCAGAGAAATTCCCGGGAGACGAACCTTTCCGGAGCTCAGGTAGCCTGTGTGAATACCCACATCACTGGGTGCTAAGGATCGCTTTTGGATCTTTCTGTACTGGTTGGAAAGACGTTATCCAAATGGAAAGTGACTGAAGGCCCAGGCTGAATCCCTTCTGAAAACAGGGCCTTGGAGGAACTGTGAACCATGGCTTTGGAAATGAGTTAGAAACTGTATGGCACCTTTGTCTTCCATCATTATCCTCTGTGGGACATATTTGTTCTTTTAAAATCTTTTGTTTAGTCTGTTGACATACTGTTGCATTGCTGAGTGGGAAATTTCTGGTTAAATTGTCATACAGTGTCATAAACCTTGGAGGCAGCAACGCCGGGCTCTGTGTGCAGAGCTGTGTTGCTCCGGCCCTGATCCGGAGTTTGATAACACAAAAAAAACCCGAAATGATAAATCAGAGGTATTTATCTCAGGGCTCATTTAGCAATAAAAAGGGTTGTTTCACTATATTTTCTTTTTAATAATGTGCTTAGTGCTTTTTATTAAATTGAAATAGGCGAGGTCTGTTTTTCATTGCTGCAGCGTAAGAGCTCCGGCCCAGCGTAGGCACTGTATTTCTTCTTCTCTGGCCTCCAAGTAAGACTTTTCCTGGTGATGCTAAAACTTGGGAGAGCTGGAAAAATGTCTAAGGGTTTTGCTAAGTCATGGAACTCATTTCACATAGTGATGCATGAAGGAGATGTAAAACTAGCGACTGAGCGCCTCAGTGGGAGACTTTGCAGATGGGGTATGGTTACATTTTTATGGGGGGTGATATTTCTGCGTTCTCCTGCTCTCTTCAGGGAATGGCTTTCATCTGCAGCGTGTGGAGGACAGCAGAAGGAGTAAGCGCTGCCATTTCTAGGAGTCTCTTGTGTCTGTGGTTTGTTTCATAATTTTCTCTTTTTTTGAATGTTACTGGTTTTACAGCACGCAGAGGGAGGGAGAACTGAAATGGTTTAGTTGTCATTATTTTTCTTCTGTTCTTCCTGCGATGTAGGCCTGACGCTTCTCTTGGAATACAAACCCAATCTGTAGTCGTCTTCACTGGTCCCTGAAGCTGGCTCCCTTCCCTTTTGCTCTTCATTTCAGGTGCTGTCAAGTTCTGCCAGGAAGCAAGTGCAGTTGGGATGCTTGGTCTCCAGAACTGAATGTCTTGGTAACGCGGGCTTTGTTCAGTTTTATTGCTTGGCATCTTCTTTTAAAAGGAAGAACTAAAGGGCAAATACAAGGATCTCGTGGGGAGCTCTCAAAGAAAGGAACCTTGAGGACAGATCTCTTGGCCATGAAAGAGGCTGAAAAATGTGCACTCTGCATGACTTTCTGGGAGTACTTCAGTGTCCCAAGTCTTGGAGAGTACGTAAAATGCACGTGTCTCAGTGGAAACAGTGGCCCAAGTTACGTAGCTGTTCTCGCACTCGCCCTTTGCATGCTCCATTAAGTACAACTGGAGACGTTTTTGTAGGGCTGGTGCCAAAGTGAGCTTTCTGTGGGTTGGAAAGGAAGGGGAACAAAGTAAAAGCGAACAGCTTGCTCCTCACCTCTGCCCGTGGGTTCCTTCCCTTTGCTATGAGACAACAGCTGTAAGGAGCCCAGGACCGAAAGCTTTCTGAAACATGATGAGTTGCTTAATTGGATTTCCATGCTTGGTTTCAACTTCATATAAATAGTGCGTAGGGAAAAAAGCTTGTGTGTAGTTTGAACATAAACATGAAGGTAGATGTCTCTTTATGGGGGAAATCATGATCATACAAAATTACACCACTTTCTTCTGGCAGAAGGGACATTCTCAAAGTGAAGGCTTTGTGGTGACAGCAGAGAGGTTTTGGAAGGAAACGCCAAGTAATTGCAACCAGTGACTGCCATGTGGGTTGGGCTTCATCTCACTTCCCTGGCTGCCTTCGCATCTCTCTCACCTTGGGAAGACTCCTGAAGGACGATGGCAAATGGACTGGCCTGTCCAAGAACCGATTTCGACCTGGTGGTAACTGGGCACACAGGAAGGAAGATACATGAGGCAATGAAAGGAGACAAAGGAGGAAAGTGATCTAAATAGCAACATAAAGAAAATACTTGGGAATAAAAGTAATCATCAACTTGTACGGTAGGGTGTCCAGCAGCCCTGCTGAGGTTGTGTATGATCGATGTATTTGTTCATTCCGTTATGTCTCCCAATGCAACATTTTAAAATCGCTGGTAGAATTAAATTGATTTTGCGATTTTTAATAGTGCAGCGTAAATCTTCCACTCACATCGGGACCCAAGTGCCTCTGACTGCAAGCTAGATGCAGTTTGCCAGTTCCACTTGATTTCATTTCAGACTCATTCCCTCAAGCCAAACCATAAAACCAGCTTCCCATCCAGTGGAAAATGAAACGTGAGAGGCGATCCATTTGTTGCTGACGGGAGGTTGTGGGGAGCAGAGCTGGCTCTTGCTGGGGTTGTGTTTGGGCTTGGTCAACCACTGTGCCGACCCGTCAGAGACCCCTGGTCGCTGGATGTAAGTTAGGTGCTCTTAGGTCTAACTGGGAACAGGAGTTGAAGACCCAGGGTAGTTTATGAAGAGGGTCCCCAAGCGCCGTCAGTGGGAGGCCTGAGGTTTCATTTGGCCGAGAAGAGGGCCTCTGGAATGTCTGTGTCCTCTTGGGTGTCTCGCTCAGAGAGGGGATAAGATCCCAGAGATGTGTCCTGCCCTCGACAGCCGTTGTCCGCAGTCCCTGGAGCATTTGTCCTGCTCGGTGGCTGAGGAATGAGAGGTCCTTTGTGGGTGAGCTTGGCTTGTTTATTGTTTCTGGTTTTGAGGGGAAATTTTAGCATTGTGTTAAGACTTGGGTTCAGCTTTGTTCCCACTAAAGGAGTCAGATGCTGGCTGTTGACTTAACTGCTGAAGAGGTGCGGACACTTCCAGCTTTTTCAGGAGGTGCTTTTTGATTCCTCAGAATAAATCAAACATTAACTGCTGATCTTTTTTTCCCTCCCTCCCAAACTGGAGGGCAGCCGTCAGAATCGATGGTTATTTTCCATTAAATGGTTGCTCAGCTCAGTCTGTTCTCCCTCGGAATTTCATCTCCAAAATACAACGGTTCTTCACATGCTTCTGTAAGCCACGCTACTGCATTTACTGAGTGTTTCTAGGCGCTGAGGAGCCCAGTGCTTCCCACAAAGACCTTCGTGTTTGTGCTGCGAAGGCTTTGGCTGGATGGCGGGCGATGTGGGTGAGGAAGCAGCAACAGGCAGAGGGAAGCTGCGCAGACTTTTTCCTGAACTGAGTTGTTTTGTTGGGTCTGACTTAACCAAACGTTGCTTGAATGCAGTTCATGGTATTTGCTCAGTGATCCGGTGGAATGTCTGGGATATTTTTGTTTTTCTTCTGGAGCCAAGAAGCTGTTCTTGGCTGCAAGTCCCGAAGCCGCCAGCCTGAGGCAGAGTCACTGTGCCCCAGGGCGAGGAGAGCCGAGCTGCCGCGGTGGCGCGGGGAGGCAGGCATCCAGGCCGGCATGGAGCACGTCTGCTGTGCTGGGAGTTACGGATGTTCAAATGACTCTACAGCTAAATTTGTGTTTAGTGAAATGAAAGATGTGCTGTGACCGACTGAGCTGTCAGGCAGCCTGCTGCCCGCTCGTATCCCAGCTCTGCTGTGGACAAAAAAAATCCAGTTTCAGAGCTGTGCGGTGCTCTGGTGAGCCCAGAGCGGGAGGCCCTCGGCTTCGTGGACGCTGCCATCGCAGTGACGCTCCTAGCCAACCTCCTTATCTTCTGGCTGGCGTTCCAAGCGCTGCACGGCGTCCCCCGGCCCCGAAGGACCAGCAGACATCCCGGTGGGTCCTGCCAGGCCACCCCGGCCTTCTCTCGGAGAGCCTCCACCAGGCTTTGTGGCCAGGGATGGGAAAGCAGCGTGCTGCATGAAGGGGAGGTGTTCCAGGGCAGTGGCCATGAGGAAACACGCCCCTTTAATCTTATTTTTTTCTTATCTATATTTTTATTTATTTTTGTCTCTGAACCGAAAAAGGTGATGTTTGGGATCCACCGGCGCCATATCTAGGGCAATCTCCTGATGCTTTTTGGAGGCACTGCATCCAGACAGCTTTGGACTTCGCCTGGCCCGGTGCCCGGTGGCGTGGCCGGCTGCTGGGGCGCAGGGGGACCCGAGTGCAGGTTTTTCTGAGTAGCAGCTTCTCGCAGTGTTTTCCAGACCTGGTAACGACGTGGAGATCAAACACGCTTTGTCCTGGCCTTGATGATACTTGCACGCAGGCTGGGTGAAGCTTAGGCTTTCTCGCCCCGCATCTGCTTTTGTATTGCTAACCCAGATGGCACCTGCATGTTTATCGGTGTTACAGTCACAGAATCGTAGAATCTTAAGGTTGGAAGAGACCTCCAAGATCATCAAGTCCAACTGTCAACCCAACACCACCATGCCTACTAAACCATGTCCCGAAGTGCCATGTCTACACGTTCTTTGAACACCTCCAGGGATGGTGATTCCACCACTGCCCTGGACAGCCTGGTCCAGTGCCTGACCACTCTTTCAGTGAAGAAGTGTTTCCTGATATCCAACCTAAAACTTCCCTGCCACAACTTGAGGCCATTTCCTCTTGTCCTATCACAACTGCTGAAGAGGTGCGCACACTTCCAACTTCTTCAGGAGGTGCTCCTCCCTACAACGTCCTTTCAGGCAGCAGTAGAGAGTGATGAGGTTTCCCCTCAGCCACCTCTTCCCCAGACTAAACAACCCCAGTTCCCTCAGCCGTTCTTTGTAAGACTTGTACTCCAGAACCCTCACCAGCCGCGTTGCCCTTCTCTGGACGCGCTTCAGTAGCTCAGTCATACGGTTACTGCTCATAACAAGACATGCACGCTTCCTCGCAAAGTTGCTTTTGGCTGCTCCGTTCTTCAAGTCTCCTCTGTATTCCTCGTAAATACTTTTGCAAGTTGACCCAATCTTTAGGCTGGTGCTTCTTTCTTGGCCGGGACGAGATGACGGTTTACTTTGCTGACTGGAGGATCTATACCCGTGCATCCTGACACAGACCCTTCCAATCGTTTTTTTCATTACCGCATGTCCTGGAGTTGCCACAGGAGAAATTCTTCAGATTTCAGGAAGAAAATGTCTCATTACCTCTGCTTGCCTCGCCTTTAAGTGAGGCATATCTTACTGTCTCAGATCAAACGTGACCAGTTGCAACCAGACCAGGTTTGAGGCTAAAAGAATGTTTATTTTAAAACACAGATGGACAAAAGAGACACGCTGTTCCTAAGATTTGCATAAGATTGAAGATCCTCTAGGACATGCTCTGGTGATGCAACTATGGCAGTAAATACTGCTTGCTCAAGCTCCATTCTCTATTTGTTTTAGTTTTTTAATTTTCTTTATTACTTTTGACAAAGACTTTCATTGGCTGGTGTGGAGGAAATACATATATTAAAGAAATAACTAAGTAGTTAGTTTTCCATATGGTACTTTGATCACGGCCTAGTGAGAGAGCCCAGAGTCCTGCGTGCATACGTGTTCCCACGCCAAACTCCTGTGCCAAGAGAGCATCTGCCCTCCTGTAATGTAATAATTACGCCTCTTTACAACTTGGCTCTGCTTTCTTGGAGTGCTGATAGTCTGTGGACTGGGGATAGGGAACGGAGGAAGAAAAAGAAATCGGGCCGCCTGACTTCAGGTGCCCAGCCGAGGCTCATGAGGTAGAAGCAGTATGGATTTATGTCTGTAGGGGAGTCGGATCTGGAGCCAAATTGACACATGCAGGAGCTAAGTTGTTCTTCATCTTGTATGAGCTGCAAATCATAGAATCACAGAAGGGTTTGGGTTGGAACGGACCTTCAAAGCCCATCCAGTCCAACCCCCCTGCCAGGAGCAGGGACATCTCCAACCAGATCAGGTTGCTCAGAGCCCCGGCCAACCTGGCCTGGAATGTTTCCAGGGATGGGGCATCCACCACCTCTCTGGGAAACCTGGGCCAGTGCTCCACCACCCTCAGTGGAAAAAATTTTTTTCTTAATATCCAATCTAAATCTACTTCCCTCTATTTTGAAGCCATTACCCCTCATCCTGTGACACCAGGCCCTGCTGAAGAGTCTCTCCCCACCTTTCCTGCAGCCCCCTTTAGGCACTGGGAGGCCCCTCTGAGGTCTCCCCGGAGCCTCCTCTTCTCCAGGCTGAACAGCCCCAGCTCTCTCAGCCTGGCCTCACAGCAGAGCTGCTCCAGCCCTCTCATCATCTTCATGGCCTCCTCTGGACCCTCTCCAACTGGTCCACGTCCTTCTTAAGGACATAAACAATAAACAATGTGAGGTCAATGAAAAGAAAAGAATTGAGTATAGAAAGTAAAACCCTCTGGTTACTTCTGACAAATCATGCAGCGCTAGAAGTGAAAATGTCTATGGCAGCTGCTGTACTGCCCTTTTCAAAGTTGGTAAGCTCTTGAGCCTGGTCATTAAAAGATATTTTCACTGTACATTACTGGACTGAAGGGGCTGAAAACCAGAATGTCAGAATACTCAGATGTTTCTGTGTATCCAGGACAGTGCATGGAAGATGAATCTTCAAGTTCCTTTGGCAGGAGACATCTCTACGCATGAGATGGCTGCAGCGGTGTTACGAAAGGGCAAAGGCGCAGCGTTTTTCTGTTGAGGACAACTTTGTCAGACGCCAACACTGGTGTTGGCAGGTCTCTAGGGTGAAATAAGGAGCTCTTCAGAGCATCTTGGCTTTGGCTAAAGGTTTGAATGTTTGCAAGCACAGAAGCGCTGAAACCACAAGCGTATTTTATGTCGTGTTGGGTGACAGTGGCTTGCCAGGGAGTGAAGGCTTGGATGGAAAATGCCGGTTTGCCATAGGAAGGCTTTCCAGAATGCGGATAATTTTTAACATGCGCAAGAAGTTATTGTGAGTTGCATCTTCCAGAACTCCATGGGAAGGATGGAACACAGAAACCAAAGGACTGAAAATGCCATCAAGAAATTTATTCCTACGCGTGGAAGAAGATCCGATATGAAATGCCTTTATTGCTGAAGGCTCACACAGCGGCATTGAGCTGGCTTTTCCATTCCTTTTCCCATGTAAAATACAGTGTCCAAAACAAGTCAAGGCTGCAACAGCTTGGTCATCATTTACAGGTTACAACCAACTTGCGGCTACTCTGCTGAGGCTAGCGGGGAGGGAACACAGCTACCAACCTTGGTGTCTATAGGGTGACACTTGCTAGAGGACATGCCATACTGGCACAAACTGGTTGTCTTTCTGGCCTGGTGTTTGCTGCCAGGTGACCTCTGCCCAGTGTTTTGGAGGAAGGAAAAGCGTTATTCAGTCCTGGTGGACTTTGGCTGGGGGTCAGAGCTGGGTTGTCACAGGTGCGGCTTTCAGCCTGAGCGGTGGCTATCGCCAGTCCTTGTTGGTGACCACTCTCTAGTTAGTAAGGCTATGTGGTTAGTTCTCTTCACTGATGAGACGCCATCGATTTGAATGGAGAAGACCACCAGTGGGAATTTTTGCCTCAGAATAATTTTTTTCTCCATCTGATAATGGAAGAAATAATCTGTTCTTTGCTCTTTGGTTGGCAAAGTTGGAAATCAGAAAGGAAGACAGTTCTACTGTGATAGCTTTACTCTACTGATGTGCGTGATCAGTGGTTTCAGGGCGTGGAAATAAAGGTGGGTGTGCTGGGGGACGTGATGAGGTAGGAGCCAAAATGCAGGAGCGTTGCGTGTGGAATAACCTGTAACTGAGAGCGGGGGGAGAAGCGCCCTACACATCCATCTTTTGTCGGTTTTAGTTCGTACTGGTACCATCCCTGCAATTATGCAAACGTTAAAGTCTAAGTTATAAATTGGCCAGCTCCAGATGGATTAATATATAATGGCTAATACGTAGACAATATTTAATCATGAAGAAAAATTTGTTCTGAACAGGGTGCTGTCTTGTTTGTGTCAAATATTTGAGGTGTCCTGCCAGCCCCTCTGTCCCAGATCCGTATTGAGCAGGGAACCGTGAAGTGATCTGTCTTCACTGAGAGCTTCTGTAATGCTCCTCTTGTGAAATGTTTGTGTCTCTACTAGGAAAAAATGATCATTCGTTTAAAAAGAAACAAAAAGTAAGGTTAGTGGGTGTCGATGTTTTTATGTAAGACACAGAGACCAGAGGTTTTGCTTGTTCTCTCCTGTGAACTCCATGTTGTGATGTCTAAGCACCTTATAAATATTTATGAATGTGTCTTCAAAGGAAAATGAAATTTATATAATGGGGATGCAAAGTGGTGTTGAAGGAAGCAACTTTCCAAAGGTTCCTACACAGTTATACTGTGACAGAACTGGGACAGTAAATCAGACCGTTACGTCCCATTTTGATAAATGAGCCATCATCCCATCCTCCTTGGTAGTTACTTTTGCCTTGGCTGTGTTTAGAGTAATTCACTGCTTTTCTTCATGAGGTACCAATACTTAATTTGCAGGAAAATATATGATTTTTTTTGAACGTCACACTAGGCAGCCCACGCGTGGATTGATGGCCAGCAAGGGGTTGCAGTTAGGAGCAGGGAAAGAACAGAGAGAACATTGAACTCAATTTACACTCCCGTGTGAGAACCCACTCCGGTCTTACTCCTCAGCCACTGAGATGTCCCGAGCGTCACTTGGGAATCATCTGTGTGCTGGCGGTGAATTTGCGGTGCCGAGATCAGCAGCGCTGACGGCCTGGGAAGCCCCGTAATAACGCTTCCCAGGTGGGACGTAGCTGCCTTTGCCTTTCTGTCCTCTCCCATTCCTCACGCCGTTGAGCTCCCGTTGAGCTTCCTCTCGCAGCCAAGCCCGTCGTAAAACAATTCCCTGCGTTTACTGTTGTGCCCTAACGAGAGGTGCTTGTTTCTGCGTGCTCCAAGTGATACTGCTCTTCTCTAAACAGCAGACGGCCACACAAAATACATCCAACGTGCAAATTTGCAGGCTGATCTTGGGCCTTTCAGGGTAATGTGGCTGTGGATGTAGGCCGAAATACCCCCCCGGTGCGTCGTGGACACGTTCCTGGTTGGGCTGGTGTGTGTTGTTTGGACGTGCTGAGTCAGCGCTGCGCGCTCCGAGGTTTTCTTTGGAGTTATTCTCCAGTGCTTTAGGGAACTCAACTCTCATCGCTAATAAAATAAAATAAAGCAAAACACCGGTAGGTCTTGCCTTGTTAACTGTTCTAGCTGTTGTGTTTCCCACTGTTCCAAAACATATAAAGCTTTATAAGATTTAACATATTCCCAGGGCAAAGCATGAATATTTATAGGCAAAGAATAAGACTTCCCACTTTGAAATGTCAGTGCTATGAAATTGCTTTTTTGGCAGGCGTGATAAAGCCACACGGACTTCCAATAATATTTTGTAAGCTTTTTCCTTAATTATGGTTTAATTTAGGTCTCTGAGTTTAACAAAACCTATGAAGCTTTCAGCAAAATATTTTTCTTGTGGAAAATTTTGTTTGCGTGGCACACAAACCCTGACTTCCCTGTGGGTATGATTTTTTAGCGTGTTTAAATGTGGAAATCCCATTTTTTTCTTTGCATTTCTTAAAGCATATACAAAATAAAAATAAAATACAAATAATATACAAAATAATATACAAACAATATACAAAATAAAATAAAAATAGCTGGTACTGTGTGTTTAATACAGAATTTTGAAGAAATTAGTGTGGAAAGTGCATGTGATATTACTTTTTTTTTCACCAATGCCTTGAGTAAAATGCAGATGAGGTTCTAAGACGTCACGCAAGAGGCACAAGATCCTGTCTCAGGCAGTTACTGCTGCGAGAGGCAAATTAGAAGCAATTTTACTTTCCTAGAGTTGCTCTTAAATGCACTGTTCTGACAGCAGCAATAAATAGAATAATCCGCATAATTGTATTTATGTGGCGTTGATCTGTCTTTCCTAGAGAAAATCCCTTTTCCCGGATAAAATAATCTTCCATCCAGCTGTAGGTGGAAGAAAGCCTCTTTAGCAGCAGCACAGATTTAGGGGAATGTTTCTGCACAGACTTAGCGCAGAATTTTGAGATGGACCTCTCAAAATTTGATTTTTAGTGAGCAAATACAGTCAGGGCACTAAAGATTCCTCGCTTTCCTGTGCAGACGGAATAACAGGATATTTGCTCAAAAGAGCTAGACAGAAAAGCAGAGAGATGATCTGATTAAACTAAGGTAGATTTATGACTGGATTTTTTAAACAGCGTATTTTCTTAACTTGGTGTAATAAATGCCTCAGCCTTTCTCAAGGACTGAGTTTTGAACAGCTTTGAGCTATTCCTGGCTTAATACTTGAGTAGAAACAGCAGAAGTGGTGGAAAAATAGGATCATTTTGGAAAAAATCATTCAAACGGTTTAAAACCCTCTGCCGTGATCATGCTTTTCTGACCCCCCGCCGTCTTGTGTTGTCGAATGGAGAATGTCTCCATCTCCCTAATATTAACGTTTGAAACACGATACAAATGAGTTATCTGAATAAACGAGAAGGTGATGAGCATCACGGCGCTCTGGGGCCTGCTCCGCTGGCACTTCCGCGAGCTTCCACGAGCTGAGAGGAGCAGTCATGGGATCTGGAGCTGGGCCGAAAGCTTTGTTTGCTGAAAAAGCAAATATCTGGAAAGCAGTCTGAAAACTGTTTTACTGAAGGTGATGGGGAAATTGGGGAGTTTGCAGAGGCGGGGGGGTGGGATTCTTTTATTTTGTAGGCAAAGTTCCGTTCCCTGGGATGGCAGAAAGCCATCTCTCTGTGTTTCACCTGTGTTTGCTCTTCTTTGCAGGTCACGTACTTGGGTAAGGTTTCCACAACGGGGATGCAATTCTTGTCAGGCTGCACAGAGAAACCAGTCATTGAGTTGTGGAAGAAGCACACGCTCGCCAGGGAGGATATTTACCCAGCTAACGCCCTCCTGGAAATCCGCCCTTTCCAAGTCTGGCTGCATCACCTGGACCTCAAAGGCGAGGCGACAGTCCACATGGATACCTTTCAGGTAGCACGCATAGCCTACTGCACTGCTGACCACGACGTCAGCCCAAACATCTTTGCCTGGGTCTATAGGGAGATCAACGATGACTTGTCCTACCAGATCGACTGCCACGCCGTCGAGTGCGAGAGCAAGCTGGAGGCCAAGAAGCTGGCCCACGCCATGATGGAGGCCTTTAAGAAGACTTTTCACAGCATGAAAAGCGACGGCCGGATCCACAGGAACAGCTCCTCAGAGGAAGTGTCTCATGAATGTGAATCTGACGATGGCTGACTGAACTCGTTCACGGTTCAGCAAAGGCAGAAACGGCCTAGGGAATGAGAGCTGATAGATGAATAAGCGACAATTGAAATTAGGGAATGAAAGGACTGCCAAACACTTGTCTGACCAGCTTTTTCAATCAAAAGAGCAATTCAGTACCTACAGATAGGCGTCATTAAAGTAATTATGTTACATTGAATACTGCTGCTGTTGTAAAAGTGAGAGAAAAGCTCCCTCCCCCATCTTTTTCACCCACCCATCACTGTCCCTTCCTCATCTCTTTAGTTCAGGCGCGTACCATGACATAGATTCATTCCCATTTGTCTCACAAGACTGGTCAGGCAATTTTATTGCTTGCTCCTCTGGCATTCCTAGCTGGGGGCTGATGCTGATGCACAGGAGCAGGTAGACCTGGAAAGCCCTTGTGGTTCCTGAAGAATCTTTTTTCCATGATGCATCACAAAAATCCTTTGACCTGAAAGAACCGTAATAGCCTTTTAGACTAATGGCCTGGCATTCTGCAGTTAATTCACATTTCACAGATTAAAAAACGGGAGAAGATGCTTGTATGTACACATTATATCATATGCTATCCTTTATTTTATTCATTGTACCTGTTTTCTTAATATACCTTCTGCCAAGTCTTTTCACCCAGCACCAGTAGTTGCAGTTTCAGACTATAAACTGCAGGATACCAAAAAGAAGTGGGCAAAAATGCTCCGCGATGGCTAGGGGTCCAGCGACCCAGCGCCGCGATCCGTGCGTATTCCAGCGCGGCGGGGGGTGGGCCGCCTGCTAAGAGCTGAGGGACGCTTGGGTCTGTCAGTGTTTGAACCGTGACTTCTCGTCAACCTCAGGTCTGAAGTGGTAGGAGCACGGTAGCCTCAACCCGGCGGTACCAGTCTCAGCGTCGCTGGTCAGGTGGCCCCGGTGGGATGGCGCTGGTGACGCCTCGTTGCGTAGCCGGGGCTGTGTTACTGTAAAGATCAAAGGAATCGGGCCCCTGGGAGTCAGGTTTGAGCGTCTATTCTGCTTGAGAAGCTTGTGTTAGGATTCCCCTGTCTTTCCTTGTTCCCAGATACGCGGAGTCATGCCTTTCTTACACGCAGATGTTTAATAAAACTCGGATAAAAGGAAAAACTTGTTTCCCTTGATATTTTTTAAGGCCGAGAGCAGATCAATAGTTTGCAAGCAACGCTGCTCCTTTGTACAATTTTG
The DNA here is from genome assembly GCA_011801015.1 of Ardeotis arabs. Classification (NCBI taxonomy): domain Eukaryota; kingdom Metazoa; phylum Chordata; class Aves; order Otidiformes; family Otididae; genus Ardeotis; species Ardeotis arabs. The sequence goes on from JAAGAY010147646.1 coordinate 44,594, forward strand.
TTCATAATGATGGTCGCGTTAGGGGCACTCGGGCACCTTACAGAAGCCTTAAAAGAAAGCTGATGGAAGCGGATAGCTGGGTGTCCGCATTTTTGGGTCTCTGTGGCCGTGTGAGAGTGTTCGTGGGAGTCCCGTGCTGAAGCATGTAGATGGGCACGGAACGTATTGAGGAGGGCCCACAGCTCTGGAACATGTGCTTGTTGCTTTACAATGTATGTAAACTATTCTCCAGCGTAAATGCATTCATACTTTAATAAAAAAAATGTTTTGAGTTCAAGCTTCGGAGTTTTAAGCTGTCTTTCCAAGGCAAACTCTGTGGTTTTGTTTTATGTGTGTGGGTTCTGTGTTCATTTCGTTTAGTAGAACGAAAATGTTAATTTATTTCCATTCAGTATTACATCAGTCTCCATGAGGATTACCTTTAACATGTTTAAATTATTTTCTTCTAAATATTTAGGTGAATTATTGCTGTGTGATTTTTTTTTTCTTGTTTTAACTCTGTTGTGTGTGAATATGCTTTATAATTTCTGCTTTGCAGGAGGTGGCAGAGATATCCCCCCAAACACCTGGGCAGTTGAATGAGCTCTGCTGAGAGGGAGCAGGATCTCGCCCTGCTCACAGAAATCGCGGCGTGGCTCAGTGTGGCGTTAGATGATGGGACGGGGAATAAACCACCCCAACTGTTTCTCTCTGAATTGTTGGATTTGGTTTTGCTTCCCACAACTCTCATTTGGAAGCGGAGGGTCATGAAATCTGAGTCCTGCCATGTACGTATAGTCTTTTTGACCAAGGCAAAATTAGGCAAAACTTCCTTCAGCTTTTGACAAATTATTTTCTTTTGCTGAGAGCTGTAATCAAGTGTTAGTTTCTTTACCTGTTTGGATGCTCTGCCACCAAAGCTGCTGTGTGAAATCCCCTTTTTCATCCTCGAAGCTGGATGTCCCTGCTGACGGTTGGAGTCCCACCCCTTAACCGAGGGCTGCTGAGAGCGGGACAGCGAGAAGGGAGGTACCAGCCTGGGACGTCTGGCTCCAGCGTGCTTGGAGTGGTGTCCTGCTGCTTCCCTTCCTTGCCACATCTGTGACCAGCAGCATCTGGGCTCTGTCGTTGCTCCCCACCGGAGTCGTTACCCAGAAGAGGAATAACCTGGGAGTGCGATTTTTAAGCTGTTTCATCTGCACATCATTGTCAGCAGCGATGCTCCGCGTCAGGACGTGGCGCCATGCGTTGACATTAGCAGCACCACAGAGAATTGTGAATGATAAAAAATAAAATGCAAAGGAGAAAATTCTAGTCCTTGTGATTAGAAAATCAGACCCGTTGAAACATGAACTAGCTATTTTCTAAGGGTTCAAACATGCAAGGGAATATGAGGGAATGTCAACTCCAGTTGCTCTTAGAAAACATGAGATTTGAAAAATAATCAGTATCATGAGTTTGGATCCTTAGATAATTTGAAATTCAGGCCAGATCCCTCTGTGTTATCAATACCAAAAGTGTGATGCAATTTGCATGAAGGAGAAAAGCTTTTAGTCCTTAATTGCGAGCGTATCAGTTATCGCTGACGATCAGTTGCCAATAGATACCAGAATGAAACATCAAGTTAAACTTTTCCTTCATTTCATCTGTTGGAAAAGAAAAATCATAATGTTTCCATCAGAAGTCACTTCCAGTTGGCTAAAGACTTTCCTTTTCAACTACAAAGAGCCCAGTTTTGGATCTCACTGCATCCCGCTGTGGGTTGACGAGTTCCTTCAGCATCATCCAGGAAAACACGTCAGGGATTTCTTTCCCTCTTCTGTTTGTAGGGGAGAGGAGAAAAGGATGGAAGTGTGTTATTAGAATTGCAGAAGTAGAGAGCATTTAGGTCGTTACACCTCAACATCAACATCCAACATCACCGGGGTTTTGTCAAGGTGATTTTCTTTTTTTTTTTTTCTAAATACCTGAAGAAAAAAGAAAGTGGTGTTCTACGAGTTTGCTCACTTTTCAAGCTCTGAAGTCTAAATATCTTCTCTTCATACCAACTCTTCTGTGGAGCTGAGAGCACTGCACTGGCGAGCACAGGTTGCTCCAGAATTGCTTAGGTGTCGATGGGATTTTTTTGTCTGTGGGGAAGGAGAAAAGCAGAGAGTAATTTCTTTCATGTTTTAAGCTCAGAGGCCCCTAAGAACAGCTTAATGTTTTGTTTTAAAAAAAACAAACACCCAAAAGACAACCAAACAAAAAATCCAGCTGCCGCTGGTTCCACTCCCTAACTTTCCAGTAGCGAGTGGCTTCATTTGTACAGGAAAATGTTGCCAATGTTGCATTTAATTTTTGCATTAATTTAATTTTTGCATTGTTGCATTAACGGGAGGTGTGTGTGAAGGCAACCTTGCATGGTAGTGTTGAGATAAATTGTTTGCTTCTAAAAAAGTCCTTTTTCTTTAGCGGGAAGCAAATTATCTTGTCTATCTACACGCCAAATTTGATCTACTGTCTGCATGACGTACCATTTCCCACCAGAGCGGGCCCGCTCCATGCCCAATTAGCTGCTGTAGGAATGATGTACGACTGGGCTTGTTTTTCCCCGTGGCAGAGAATGACTAATTTGTGTATAATTGGGAAGTGATAGCTTAAATGTGTGGTGGTTATCCCATTGACTAGAGCGCTCAGTCTGCCCAGAGTTCACAGTAAGAGAATATATCCTGTTGTGAAAGTGGGGACATCCATTATATCTTTTTTTTTCTGATGTAATTTTAAACAGATACAGGGTGTTTTTTAAAAGTTGCACAGGCGGAGCTTGAGGTTTGGGAAGACCTCTCTTGTATGGCAGTAATTCATTTAAGTGCCAGGACAATTTCTTCCGTTAGGATTGTAATTCATTTTGATCAGGGGCTGTTAAAGCAGATAAAATGATTTATTGAAAATAGCTGTATGTTTGGAGAGGTGCTATGCTGTCTTCTGCGGTGCCTTCCCTGAAAAGGGGGGTGAAATCCGTTGGAAGCAGAGGCGTGATGGACACGCCGTGGGGTTAACGCTGCGCGGGGGTGTGGAAGGGCACGGCAAGCTCCTTGCAGAAAATCTGGAAGTGAGAAAGTAGATTTCTGATGTACAACGGAGGAAGCATTAAAAATACTTGGAGTAACAATCTCTGTCTCCTGAGCAGGCCCTGGCAGTGCGTTTGAAGATAATCCTACCGCTTGTTTTGGGTTTTTTAATGTCTGTGGTGGCAGGTGTATGTGGATATACTGTTAATATCAGGAGAAAACCGCGTGTATATTCATGCGGTGATGTTTGTTTGTGTGCTTACATGGGCAAGATGAAAACACTTGTTGAAAACGCTGTTGGAAGTAGCCCACCTCTGATGGCAAAGGAGCACCTTTTAATCACCGTGCGCGTTGCATGGTATGGAATCCACGCGTCCCTTCATGGGCTTTACTGTGCAGACTGGAGCACCTCTCTCCTTTCCCACTTCCACCATCAGAGTGGCAAACCAGTATTGGGTAACTCTTATCTGTTACGCTTTGATTTGCGTTTTGCGTTACATTCTCTGTTATTTTCCTGTAAATTGTATTGCTCTTGGAAAGGCAGGACACGTTACAATCCTGTGAATAATGGCTGGCATGTTTTCCTGTGGGCAGTCTAGATTTTCAGAGAACGACGGACGGGAGTGGGTTTCATTCTTGGAAAGCAAGTAATTTTTCAAAGTTGGAATGGGTCATGCGTCTGTGAAGAAGTAAGTTATTGCTATCTCACATTAGTTACCTCTCATTTAGAGATAGTAGTAGAAGTTGTAGACATAATTACTGAGGATATAATTAATCAAGGGTTTCTGGCACAGTTGGGTTAAATTGTTGTGGCTGAGTGCTTAGTACCCTGCCGGTGCTCCCTGGCTCGGTCTCATCTTTAATGGATTCCAGATCTGGTGGTTTCAAGTAACAACAGCTTTTCCAGATCCCAAGACAATAATGAAATACACAGAGGAACTTCAAAGGAAACTCCTCTAGAAAGGAAAAAACGAGGTTAAGCATTGATGTAGTCAACTGTGGGATATTTTTATATCCATAAAAGATGTCAGGCCTATTCCAATGCAGAAGCAGGTGAAATCCGAAACTGCTCTTGACTAATTGGCCGTGCTTCGCGTCCCAGGCTCTCCCAAATGGTTTGGGACCCGATTCTCTCTAGGGTTTCCAGGTGGATTTCTTTTTGCTTTTTGGCCACACAAAGAAAAGGCGTTTGCCTCTCCCTTCCCTGTTTCTAATCATTACTGCTATCCAGTAGTGCAGGAATGGCCCGGAGCTGAGCCAGGCCTACTGCGAGAGGAGCCGTGAAACCCCCGTGCCCGCGGCTCGGCTGCCGTCCTACTCTGCCTGTCCTTGGCATCCCCAGGGGGAGGCGGCTGTCACTTCCCATGAACCCTGCTCGGCTCCCTGCGCACCACAGTGTCTTCTGCAGGTAGCCTGCGCTGATTAAATTTGTGTGACCTGTCAGAAAAATACATCTCTTCCTGCCAGTGTTGTGGAAATGTTCGTACGGTAACGCGTCAGCCGGTGCTGAGTGGAGGGGGACAGGCCGCAGTCTCCTTCCTGCTGTTGGCAGAAGGATGACCAGTGACCAGTGATAATTGCCTAGCGTTTACTAATTGACTCGTTACAGGTCTTCGCTGGTGCGCACGCGGTATTGGAGCCACATTTGTACTGTGGGCAATGTCTCGACGTCAGGGTGGCGGCGTGGGGCAGGGCCGGTGGCCCCCGTTGGCGCAGGCGTCTCTGGGACGGCAGCCGCCGGTGGGCACGTGGGAAGGCGCGCGGGGCCAGGACAGCGTCGCTGCCCGCGGGGAGCCTGGCCCAGCCATGGGCCAGGACGCCCGGCAAGGCTTCGCAGGATGGAGCCATGCTGAACGCGCTGAGCTTTCCTACACCAGCATGGGGTCTTGTGCAGCACGCCGTCACGTTCCCTGTGCCTTACTTACAGAAATCCTAATTTATGCCATTAGAAACGTTAAGAACAAAGAGTTTCAGCGTGGTTCACATCTTGCCTGCGCGCTGCAGCGGGTCTCAGCTAATTTATCAGCGGCGGTTTGTTCTGCTTGAAATCCTGGAGAACGGCTCCTCTCCCGAGGTATTTCTTCCGACTTAATTGCCAAGTTATAGTGAAATATGAGGTTCGCTGTTGTCTGCTGGAGCGCTGGGGATTCTGTTTTGTTGGCGCGTATTTCCTGACCCTGTGTCAGCAGCATAACTCGGCTATGAGATAATTTGTGTGCTTTAGATGAGCAGCTGAATGCATCTTAGCCGGAGAGAGAAGTAACTGTGATCAATGCAGCAGAGTTATGTGGGTAAAACAGAGAAATAACTCCAATCTTGTAGATTCAAGATGCATGTGTCTTTCATGCAGGTGGAAATCAAAGTGGTCTGACCTGGCATGCACCAAGATTTAATAAAAATAAGAGAAACAAGAGCTGCAAACATGGAAAAAGAAAAAAATGCGGTACCCTTATTTCCCTGTCATGCTTCAGTTCTGCAATGGCTTTCTGCTTCCTTCCTAATGAAAGGGTTTTGAGGTGGTGAGGAAGGAGGGCTGCTCTGCCCGCCCCGTCCCTCGTCCCTGTGCTGTTGCAGGTGGCACAGGGTTATCGCAGCCCTTTGGAAGCTGTCGGATTTACTGACCCTTTGTGGGCAGCAGGGGTGAAGTTTAAATAGCGTGGGGAAAACTGAAGCAGCAGGCTTGTCCTGGGGTCTGGTAAGCCTTAAACTGCCTCTCCTGCCGAAACTGGGTGAGTTGCTTTGAGGAACGACGGAGGACAGGTTCTGCACCAGAGGTAACCAATGCTTCAGCAGGAGACCTGCCCTCCGGGACGTCACCCTGAGGAGACAATGGCTAGACATTCGCTCTGTGGTGAAAGTCACAACATTTTTCTTGCGTATTTCTGATACAACTCGATATATTGAGTGTGTTTTCAGTGTATAATGCTCAGGTGGAGGCGTCTCGTCTCAACTGTCCTTTGGAAATCTGGGAATTACCTTGAGAAAAAGATTTAGGGCTATTTAGTGTTTGTAATTTGGAAAAGCAGCAAAAAAAATGTTATTAAACCTGCTTTTATTGAGTTTTATTGAGCCACAATATCTGTCATCCTGAGCATCCTTGACAGCTTACATGGTTTGGGTGCTTCTGTGGAGAAGGATGAAAAAGAAAAGAAAAAACCCCCTGTGGTTTATTATAACAATGCAGTTATTGTAACTCATGGTGCGTGATGAGGTGTCATCTCATCGTGTCTTTCTCTGCCTGCTCCTGGTGGGGAGGGACACGCTGGGTGACTCCGGCTCCCTGTCCGCCTGCCAGAGATGATGCGGTTGGAGGTGGCTCTGCCGTCAAAACAGCCACGCTACAGATAAACGTGACCGTAAAAAATAGGCAGGATTGCTGGGGAAAAGCTTACCTGGCGCCTACCCCGGGGAGCCAGGTGGTCACAGCAGAGCTCCACCTCCTGCCGTTGATGCCCCATGGCAGCACGAGGTTCCCGATGGTGTAAACCCCAGTCCCTCGTCTGCCTGGTGGTTTCTGGGCTGCCGTACTGTGTGACATCACCTAGAAGGAAAAGGAGGGCGATCATTGCGTTAGCATGTTGTTATCTGCTTGAAATTTTATGTGGGACTGATGCATCCTGAACATCTTTAAACCAAGTAGGGCTTGCAAGGTTTTGTCCAACGCGGTAATAAACGAATGCGTGCTAGCAGAGGGCGTATCTCAGGAGAAAACCAGCAAAAGTTCAAAGTTAATGTCATTACCCCATTCTTGTTTGTTGGTACCTGGTTCTAAATTCAAGGAGTCCCACCGTGAAGTGCCAAGACAGAAAATCTCGATGCAACCAATAGAAAATGAGTTTAATGAGTGCTGCCTGTTCTACATCCCATCATTTCATCAATACGCTCTCCGACTTCTAGAAATGGCTCCAAAATCGACAGCCCAGGCTTAATACCTTCTACAATTTTGCCATCACTTGCAATTTTAGTTCTCGAGTGACTCCAATCGTAAACTCCCGGTGATTTAAAGAGCTGCCTTCTGCAAAGGCTGGAGCGAGGACATGCTTTTGTAATCAAGCAGCCCAACGCTAAATTTTATGGCATGATGTGCCATTCCAACTATGCCCCATTACACAGAAGTGCATTCCTTTGATTTTACCGAAGAGACCATAAATACAGCGAAAAGCATCGCTGGAAAACATGATTTCATGCCTGGATTTTTCAGCTCCTTGCTCTTACAAAGAACAGATGAAGTGGTCTCTGAAAGGGGCATATCTTTGCGATGAATTAGGTTTGTGTTGTTTGTACGGCTAGCAGAGCTCATCATTAAGCCTACCAGAAAATATATGCCTGTTGCAGCGCTTAGAGAAACAGAGAATTCCGTTTTCAAACCGAAAGAAGAAGAAGGTAACTTCCTATTTCAGTAGTTTAACACGGCGGAGGCTCAGGGCGTGGGGGGAGGAGGCTATTGCGCTTGATATACAAATGTAAAAGATGTTCCATAAATGCATAAATAAAATTAATCGTCAGCAGTCATACGCCTGGCAAACCATAAGGCTTATTTGTCTTAAAATTTCTTACTGTATCCTTTCCCTTTCCTCCCAAGGTGATGTAATGTTTTCATCTCTGAAAACCTGGATTTGAGAAAGATTTGGCTCCGAAATGCAAATCTGCTTTTGATTCAACGTTAGGTCCTAGCAGACAGTACGTTTCAGTCCCGTTTGTGTGATCGCTCCAGCCTCTCTTCAAAAAAAAGCCCCAAAAAAGCAGTACGTAGCCGGCGTGGTCTCCGTCAGTAATACTCAGGCTTGACCGCGTTCTATCGTTAGTTCACCGCCAACACAAAATAACTGAATAAACGCAATCAAAATTTCAAAATAAAAATTAATAGCTAGACCATCTGGCGTTAGCGAAGCAAAAAATGAAACAGCATGCACAGGTACAATAATTGAGAATTTCATTTGGGTAATTAAGTTTAATACATAATAAAATTTTATAGTAAACATTTAAAATTCTCCTAAAAATACAAGGGCTTATTTGCTCAACGTTTTATAGAAAGGTACTTATTACAAAGAGATCCATAGGATAATTTCACACTGAGTTCTTATGTAAAGTATTGACTTACATGAAAGCCCAAGTGGAAGCCATTGGCAAGTGAGTTCAGCTGGTCTTGGATCAGATCCAGTGGGACAAAGCTTTAGAAATAGAATTGCTCTCTTGTAAACCTCAAATCGAGCCAACGTTGGTGATTTTTTTAAAAAATGTCCAAAACCAGATATTACTTTCCCTCCTCCCTCTACCCTTCCCACTCTCATCTTGCTTGGTCCTTCCCTGAGTGGTGAACCTGGTATCCAGGCACGTCCCAGCGGATTCTGCCCTTGTCCCACCAGCGCTGCTGTCCTTGGGACCATTGGTGGTCAGCAGTCCTCCCTGTCGCTGCTGCACCATCATGCTGAGGGCGGGTTGGATGCCGTCAGTGAGAAAGAGGAGATGATGGAGGGCTGAGCCCTGGCTGAGGTTGCCATCAGACGTCCCGGTAGGGCTGCAGAGGAACGGGTCTCCATCCCTGCTTCCTTCCCAAAACATCTTCAGATGGGCTGGTGGCAGTGCCACTATCAAAGGACGGTTGCTAAGAAGGTCAGAAGAAGGGTTTAGTTAGGTTAGTCCCACTTCTGATGCCAGTGCTTGGCGTAACCCATGGGCCCCACCGAAAGCGTGTGAATAAATGGGCTTGGAGGCCCTGGATTTTGGACATTACGAGAGACAAGGTGATACCAAAGTGCTGGGCTGCAGATTATTGCTGTTAGAGACGTTGAGATGCTGGTAGCAATTTGCTAAATTGTTTACGGGCTAACCGCAGCTTCAAGGCTCAATGTGCTGTGCTTCACTCTGACCTCGCTCCAGAAAATCAGGAACTCTCGTCTGGAAGCACTCAGAGGCGCCAGGCACGGGCGGGATAATGCCGGTAGAAAGCCCAAGGCAAATTGTGCAGTTCTGAATTGATGTGGGTGAGCAGCCAAAAATTATTGTGTGCACTTCAAGGACAGCAAATACTATTTTTTTTCTCAGTTGTAGATGGAAGAAGACACAGTAAAACGTAATATGAGCCCCTCCGTAACTGGGAATTGCCATACCAGGCAGAGCAGTCGTCCGTTCTGCGCAGTCAGGTCCATGGAAGTGGCTTGTGCTCCAGGCTACAGACGATGGTCGTGTAATGCTACACCTGCCTACCGGAGGACTTTCTTCTCCAGTCTCATGAGTCTGCCATGAAATAGGAGTGTTTGCATCTTTATAAACCCATTGACCTCATTCAGGACCATCTGATGTTCTCGTTTGCTGTGGAAATGCCTCATTTGTATGCGAGCCCTATTAAGCTATTGAATGCAGCCATAACACGTGGCCTTGAGTTAATAGGTTATGCACATGCTGCGCACAACCTTTTTCAAAATCAGTAGTCAATCTTTAAAGCTGTTTAAAATCTGTTCGCTCCCCTGTGTGCAATTCTTTGCTCTGATACAGTGATAATGGGTAAAACTCACCCCGTTCTTTCCCGTTCTGCCACCTGATCTGGTTGGAGATGTCCCTGCTCCTTGCAGGGGGGTTGGACTGGATGGGCTTTGAAGGTCCCTTCCAACCCAAACCCTTCTGTGATTCTATGATTCTGTGTGCCCTTGTATTTGTGTCTGCCCTAGACTGAAAACATAACATATCACGGCTGATTTTTATTTCCTTCCTCTAGGTCTCCAGGTTCTTCTCTGTACTGTCTGTATTGGGGACCAAGCACTCAATCTGTGTTGCAATAAAACTCTCAATATTTCTCTTAGAGCGGTGCTTCCTTTCTGGGCAGATCCTCTGCTGTGGTGCGGGAGAGACTGCTATGGACCTGCACCAGCGGAAACATTTAAAATTATCCAGAGCGTTTGAAAGCCTGATGGTTTCTCATTCTCGATGAGCATCACTAGGAGAAATATGGCCACAAGCACCTGGAGACGGATGGGCAAGGTGTTTTGGGGCAATGCTGGTTCCTGAGACCGGGGATTATTCCTAAAAACCTCTCCTTGGTGACAAATATTCTTGTCCTTCAAGTTTTTTTTTACATTGACTTTAGAAAGTCAAGCACTCCAAGTTCAGCAATGTCAAACGTACGGCAATTTGAGCAACTTTAACTGGGCTTTACGTTGCCAGTGAACGGCAAACCAACTGATGACACACATCTGTTTGGCGAGTGCGTGGTGTGACAGCGCTCGAGGAATGCCAGAGAGCTTTGTGTGAAGGCTTCTGCTGTCTCTGTAGGCCCTGCTCCTGTTTGTAACTGCCAAAGGCAGGTGACAAATGAGGGGGTCAGGATGTGGCTGGGAAAGAGAGACCAGGTTGATGGTGGAGATACTTGAATACCAGCCAAAAACATAATGTAAAAGTAGACCTGGCTTGAGTAGGTTTCCATCAGGGGCAGGAAACCCTAAAATGGAGATAATGTAACAACGAGTGGAGCTGGGGTAGATGTCTGTGCCTTTGCAGAAAGCTGCTTTCTGTTGATACCATTGCTTGGCCTGTTGACTCCTCCATGGTTTTCTCACTGTCCTGGTTCTGGCTAGGATAGAGTTAATATTCACCTGAGCTGGGTGGAGAACTGGAGCTGGTAGCCGCTATGGCTGGGGCACCCAGCTGGGATAATTAACTAATTAGCTAACAGCTGGCGTTAATTTACCCAAATCAGCCAAAGGGCTGTTCCATCCCATCTGACATGGTGCTCAGTATGTAAGTGAGGAGGGTGCTGAGGGGAGCCTCCTGTTACTTGGAAGAAACTGGGTGTGGAGATTTGTGGTGAGTCATTGTACTGTTTTATTTTCTTCTGTTATTGCTGTTAAATTTACTTTTGGGGGTTTTTGTTTTTTTTGTTTTGTTTTGTTTTGGTTTTTTTTTTTTTTTTGTTTACCAATTCTCCCTTCTGTCCCACTGGAGGTTGGGGAGGGGGTGGAGTGAGAGAGAGACTGTGTAGTCTGGTCCTGATGGGGGCTGAGCTATGACACTCACTTGAGTTTTCTGCATCCAGGATTGCAGAGCTTGTTCAGTTTCCTTGCTCAAACCCAGGTGCCAGCAGCCTCTACAACTGCTGTGTCCTCTCACATCCTCTGGTTTTTCTCCCCCATTAAGCTGACCTTCCCTCTCCGATAAACCAACTCTCCAAAAATAGATGTTCTGTTGTTGCGCTGCTTGCTTTTCCCATACGCTACGCTCATTGTTCCGTGTGAGGTCTGGGCTCTCCGTTTTGATCGTGTGGCCCAGAGGCTGTTGGTGTTCACTGTGGGACACGTGGCAACGGGATTGTGCTTTTCACTCCTTCCTTGGGCACCACTGGATTTTAGTAGCACCTGATGTAAGTGTTGTTTGAACACTTCAAGAGAAGATCCCTCCTCAAAATCCCTGTGATGGGAATTTTGGGGAAAATTGCCCAAAAGTGGGAAATGGGGAGGCTTTTATCCTCTGTGGTGGCGTGCTCTGGAGTGCCAGTTTTTGACATGCCGGCAACTACAGCCCAGATCATGGAGCCTTTGGCTGTGCTCAGTTCTGAGATGATGTGACCTGCTCCCCAGCAGATGATGTGCAGAACGTGCGGGTGAGCATCATCCTATGGGTTATGATGGAAAAGACTTTTTAAAACCAAAGATCCTCCAGGAGAAGGTAAGAAGAGATGGACCTCTAGTTTGTCTGGGCTCTGTGCTTTGTTCGACAGCTGGGTCCTTTCAGCCAATGCCTCAACTTTGGCTTTCATCCAGTGGTGTGAAACCTTGGCAAAGCCGTATTACCTCAACCCTTGAACTGGACCTGAAGTACCTGGGTACACCTGAGATACAAATCCTGAAAGCAATATCTGAGCATCAGTCCTAGCTGATGGAAGTAATGAATATGGGATGCATTGGTAAGTCTTGTCTACGGTGTGGTGAACCTGTCTAAAAGTTTGTAGGAGTTGCCCTACGGTGCACTATCTTGCAAATAAATCATCTCGAGTCTTAGACACAGGACAAAGCAACGAAGATGCTTCAGCTGAACTGTAGAGCACAAGCTAAAAAATTTCCAACAAGTATTCATTTTATGTAAATATATATATGCATAATGCACATATAATAATACAAATAAAATATATATTTGTATAAAACCTTGTCACAGGGCATGTCAGATGCACAGATTAGTGTGTGGAGTGCAGCTTCTTGGCATAACTGCAAAAATGTTCCACAGTCCTTAGCTGCGCTTAACAAGTCCGCTCCTAAACCCGCGGTTCATAACCTTGAATAGCCAGGGTTTGTACTGGAATGCTTTATAGCAATTTTTTTTAATGGCAGTTTTCTCGCTCATAAAAATATCAGTGTGCTTGACGTAGCTATGAAAAAAATTGTCATCTGTTGCAATTTATAATAGGTGTTTTCAGTAATTGGCAAGACCGATGGAAATCTGGAATATGCTATTTTCAATTGATACGGCAATTGTGATCTTTCACTCTGATAGAGCAGTTGTGCCTCTGTATTTTGCATAGATAAAAACCTCTGCCAACCTAGCTGAAGAAAAATATTCTCTGTGTTTTAGACTTAAATTACAGTATTGCATCCTGTTGCCAGTACAAGTGTTAACCCTTCTGGTAGGGTTCCCAGTTTGATGTTCAGCGTGGTGCTGGAGATATGAAGGACTCTCCAATGTGAGGGTGGAAACTGTCACCTCGTTTCATCGCTCTGTAAGAGCTAGTAGATGGTGTTAATTTTATTGCCTGTTGTAGAAGCCGCAGCTATGTGTTGCCTGCTCATTGTCCTGTTTCTGGCCGCTGGTGCCCCTTCAGGGTCACCTTCCATGCGTAACGCTACTGATGGTGGAGTGGCTGCCTCGGCCCGTGGCGCGAGAGCCGGCGCTGGCGGTGTCAGGCTTTGCAATGCATTAAGAAAAGGCAAGTTTGCCTTTAGTGGCAACCCACTCTTTGTGAGGAAATTAAAATCCTCGCTTTTTCTGCTAATTAACAAATGGCATAACATCTCATGTTAATGGCATAATGTCTCAGTCTTCCTGGGACTAGTTGGGCAGCTGCTCAGCTTTGGTTGGTGGACTAAGAACCCCGTTATTTAGCGCTGTAGGGCCAAGCGAATCCTTCACTGCTGCTGCGTGCGCCAGGAAAAGTGTTCGCTATGTATCTCAGTTATTAACTGAAGACATCCACATCTTCAGGATAACTGCAACATTTTCCCCGGATCGTGGAAGATATTTGGCATTTCCAACTTCAAAGAGGGGGAGAGGGAGAGAAGGAATTTAATTCTGCTTGTGTATGAGGTAATGTAAATTCCTTGCAGTCAGGAGACTGGGGCTTAATTGATATCATATGGCTAACAAATGTACTCCAAAGCCAGCCTCGTTTGATTGCTTTTTAATAACTAATAACTCTCGGTGGGAGTCCAAAATATGTATGTATAAAAAAGCATGCTGGAGCTGCCTCCCTTGCCTGCCAAGATCGCTGTTGCTGAAACAAATTTGTACCTTGTGCAGTCCTGGAATCGATACCGGCAGTGGCTGGACACGTACTCCGGCCGGGAGCCGTCTGGAGGAGGTTGCATCCCCGCCGGCGGCAGCAGCTGTCCAGCCTTGCTGGGGTTCGTGTCGTGCCGCGGCTGGAGCGGGGCTGAACCCCTCCTGGTCTCTTCCCCTGCCTGCCCAGGCCAGCTCCACGCAAGTGGACAGGCACTGAGGAGTATTTCTGTCGTGAATAATTTTTCCTGCGGAGTTCCCTGCCTTCCCGAGCTGCAGATCTCAGAGCAAGGAATCATCTGTGGTGATGGGGCAGGAGACTCCGAAAAGGTTCAGCTCCCCAATTCCCTTTGGTGCCCCCCGTATCACCCTCCCCGGGTGCTCAGAGCCTCCCTGCTCGCTTCCAAGCCCATGGGCAGCTGCCGAGGCGGCAGTGGCTGTGCCGAGCGGAGGCCCTGGCAGTGTCCCTTGGCCCTGGCACTGCCACAGGTTGGGTTTTCCTGAACAAATGACTACACAAAGCCTCTGCCTGCAGAGCAGGATCTGGGTGCAAGCAGACTTTGGCAGAGCAGAGTCTATGTAAAAAAAGTGGCCGAGTCCCACTTTCTTCCCATCTTGTGCTGTCCCAGCAGGGCGGCTGAAGAGGAGGAAGAGGATTTGATGGTGTCACTGCTGTGGCCCACAGAGCCACCGGCCTCCCCCGGTGGGTTTCCCCCTCACTTATTCTGTGGGTGAGCGGCCAGGCCAGGACCATGCAGGACCAGAAGTTGTGACCACCGGCTAGCCTCCCAGGGCATCTCCGTTGCTGGAAGCAGGTTGTGAAGAGGCTGCTATTCTACTTCCCGGTGGTTAAAATTCCGGCAGGCGAGCTACCCGAACATGCTGTGGTTTAGAGCGGCTCCAAGGAGCCCACTGGGAGAGCTTGTGAGGCCTGAGCAGCCACGAAGGGCGAGGAGCTCCCGTGCTGGGTGTTGAGACTTCTGCTTTACGCACTTGGGAAACCTCTCGGGGGAAGTTTTCAGGCTTCAGTTTGCATTTTGAGCTAGAGGTGACTGTGAGGAGGAGAGCTGATATTACTTTCTTTTTCATGAGGTGCCCTGTATGCAATTTAGAGCACTTCCAGTACTTTCCTGCCTTGGATAGTTTTAATGATCCACCTGGGCAGCGTTTAATGCACCCAAAGTTAAGAAAGAACAGAGTGATGTTTCCAACAACATAAATTTATCTTTGATGCCTTTCTTTAATGACCTATTAAGCTAAACATTTAACTAGAAGAGAAGAAAAGCAGATGTCATGTCATGTACATGCAGCACAGCTGAGTAGAAGATCGAAGCAGTGAACTGGGAGATGTCAAGGACAGGGAAGGGACCATTTCTCCTCTGACTTGGCAGTAACCAGTGTTGGTGCACTTCTAGGGGCACTTAGTGTATGGATTTAAATTAAATTTGTAAGATTATATTATTTATTATTGGAGAACTGCAATTCAAGTAATACAGAGGGAGATCATTTACAGTAGCATGACGTTGTCCAGAGAGGTGGTGGATGCCCCATTCCTCGAAATGTTCAAGGCCAGGTTGGATGGGGCTCTGAGCAACCTGATCTGGTTGGAGATGTCCCTGCACCTGGGTTGGGGTCAAAAGGAATTCAGGTGGCTTGTCTCTATAATTGGAGCTAAAACTGGGCAAATTATGTTTGTGATAATTGATATGTATTTATTTTCTCTCACTTAACAGGAGCAGGATTAATTAAAATGAGTTTTGCAGGAAGGGTGTCAAAAATCCATACACTGAAAGCAACTAATGAGGGCCATCTCCTGGATTATTGCAATGACTACCAGGCAGATAGCAAATTATGGAAAATTAAAGATACTTGCTGCAGGGCAGAAAAAGGAAAAAAAAACCCAAACAGGCTGGATAATTAATGCCAAAACCAAAATTGTATTCTATTTGGGAAAAAAATAAACACATTGAAAGAGTCCAGAGACACTTCTGTGAATAGAGACTGATGACTGGGCCCCTGTTTCTATGAAGCATAGGTAATGTTTTAAAATTAGTAGGAAAATGATGAGTTTTTTGAATTATTCCTCAGAACAGCAAAGGTGAAATGCTAAAAATGGCTATTTTGTGTTGCAAGAGGGAAGAAAAATTACCGTAGTATCTGTTCCCTTTCTATTCCCCCTTCTCCAAACTTGATTTTAGGCAAGTTAATGATGAAGCAACATGGTTGGTAATGGTAGCAGATGATTTTGGGCTGCTTCTAGGTAAGATTTGGTATACCTTTGTTTTATTGATAGACTTAAAAAAAAAAAACCCCAAACCAAATAAGCCAACATTGGTCCCATGCCTGTTACAGGAATGGTGCTGCTGTGGGAAAGAATGGTGAGAAATGGGATTGGTCCTCAGGCCTTTTCCGTAAGGTTTCTGCTTTACCGAAGATGCTCAGCACTATGTGCGACTCATTCCTTATGCCGTTTAAAATGCCGATCTCCCAGCCTCCTCCTCTTGATACGAGTGAGTTGTTTAACCTGTAACCTTTTGTTCTCTGTCACTTGGGCAAGATATGGGCAA
The DNA here is from genome assembly GCA_011801015.1 of Ardeotis arabs. NCBI lineage: Eukaryota > Metazoa > Chordata > Aves > Otidiformes > Otididae > Ardeotis > Ardeotis arabs. The sequence continues at coordinate 60,672 of JAAGAY010147646.1, forward strand.
CAGGAATAGTTGACAGACTCATGGCAACCTGAAGACTCAGTTATTAGGGTTTATATAATCGGAGGTTGCATCCTGCTCTATTTGTTGCTACCTCCCATCCCAGAAGGTGCAACACATCCTGATAATTTGGGGTTTTTTTTCCCCTGCCCTGTCTCTGTGCTCTCTTAACTCCATGGCTGCTGCAGACCCAGCTCCTACCCTTGGAAAACCAAAGTGGTTCCTTAGCCAGTGCCTCTTAAAATCTGAGTTTAGAGGACCCAGAACAAAGAGGATTTCAGAACAAAGTCTGCTTTCTATTCTCTCGAGAACTCTATTATTCTTAATTAATAATTCTGGTTTGCCTGCCTTTGTTTTCAAGGCTTGTCAAAATATTTGTGAAGCTCTGCTGTTTTACTGCTTTTCTTTGATGACTAGTTTCTCAAAGAGTAAACAACGTCTTGTAACGCAGTTGTACAGTTTACAACTGTTAGACACTGAAACCTAAGCAACTGAGAGAAGCGAAAGCAGAACACAAAACTATCAGACCTTTAAACTTCCAGAAAAGTGGAAAACTGCCATAATATTACTTTATCCTAAAGCCAAGCAGCGCGTTGCCGTTTTGCTACTGCTATTTATTTACAGGCTGACAAAATGTAGGCCCTGAGGCTCAATATTAATGTAATAACCCTAACTGCAATAAAACTTCTGTTTTTCAGAAGTGCTGATCTCCCACAGCTTTCAGTGGCCTAATCCCCTTCCCACCCCCCGCCCTGGATTTTTCAGTGCTCCAAAAACGAGAGCACTTTCCTTTCACTCTTTAAATACAGTCAAGCATCAAGCAGCTTTCATTTTGTTTTGGGATTGATTCCTGCGTTCCTGTGTTCTGCTAAAGTCGGAGGCCCACAAACTGTTTGGGGGAGTGTTTTGAAGTTTTTGTGTTTTGTTTTGTTTTTTAGATTAAATATGCAGAAGAACAGCACTATAGACAGCACTCCCCTGCCCAGTACACAGGAACCACCGGTACGCTGTTACTGTCTTCAAACCACTCACACACAGGAGATCTTTCTGGTGGAGGAGCACTGGCGTGTTTCTGTGGTGTGAAACAACAGCGTGGAGTAAGGTCTGGAGTCTTGACCTCACTGCACTGCTATTCCCTAGACTTTCTTTCTAAAAATGTATTTAAACCTGAGAGAGCTGTCTGTCTCATTGATGTCCCTCCAAATAATGGTTCTTGTACAGCAAAGCCCTGCCAAACCTCCCCGTTCTCACGTGGTCTGGGGGTGCTGATACACTGTTCAATAGGAAACAGAATGCCTAAAACCAGTACTTGTTGTGGAAAGATGGTCAACAGAAGGTGAGCAGGACTGTTTCTTGCCCCTAGGAAGGGAAATGGTAGCAGAAAAGGCAAACAGAGAATTGCCCTTTCATGTTTCCACCCACCCCTGGGTGTTCCTAAGGGAAGAGGCCATCAGCCTCACGTCTTGACCCCGTTTCCCAGCTTCAACTGGTTTGTCCTTCTCTGACAGCCTTCTGCCCATTCTGGCGCTGCTTCTTGGGGCTTTGCTTTCCAACAGGAGCACTCCATTTTGGAGTAAAATGAGGGCAGAAGAGGTGTTCAGGAGGGCGTGGGATGACATACGATTCTCCCTGCTCCTTGGCTGGGCAGTAAATAGTCAAATTCTCATGTTACCTATTGTAATGCAGCTTTGTTGACCCAGTACACAACGTGCATATGTTTACTCTTTTATCATTTTTTTTCTTCTTTTCTGATGGGAGAAAAAAGATCTATGCATACTCCTCAGAGCCACGAACAGCTTTTGGCGAACAGATTGGTGGTGCCACACTGCGGCTCGTCTTTTTTCAAGAAATCCTGAAGAGCCCTCAAGCCACAGGGAACCGAACCGAGATGCACGGAAAGGAAGCCTGAGGCGTCTGTGGGTGGCTGTGCAGACCGCAGGCACCCAAAATCAGGACTAGGTGGGTGTGGTTTGGCCTTTCCGTTACCTCCTTTCCTTTTCCCAGCAGGGACTTTACACTAGGAGGTCAGGGCGCTGATGAAGGAGGTGAGTTTGTTGTGTATCAGCAGTAAGAGCAGGACCGGTCCGAGGGCACTTGGCCAAAGTGAGCAGACATGATTATAATTGCCAACTCAATTTTCTAGTGCTCTCTGCATTTTCTGTCCCCTCCGCAATAAAGGAAAATCGTGATGAGGCTGTTTGCGAGGAGCAGTTCTTGAGGATTGTGTTTTTCTGAGGTTTTTGCACCTCTTTCACGTCAAAAAAACAACAAAATTAGGGTGAAACTAATGAAAACAGAGTCTTCAAAGATGTGTATTTTGGTGATGTGTGGAGACTAAGAAGAAAGATCTGAGCTTTTACACTGCTTTTCTTTATTGTACATTGTACCAAATACAGCACTGGACTGGTTTTTTTTTAAGTTCCTAGGTGTTTTAAATCTGGGACTTCAACATATTTCTGTCAAGGTAAGCAGCTTTTTATGTGCTAAGGAAAGGGATGGATGATGAAAATACCTGGATTTTTCTCCTTTCCTTCAAGGTGATGTAGATGAAGTGTGGATCCTTTGAAGCTAGTGCAGGACCTGCGCTGGGGAATATGGGCAGATCTATGACACAGATGATTGTCCTCCAGTTGATCACATATGAGCCACTGGTTTGGACTTGGAGAGGAGAACTTGGCGGGGTGCAGGGTTTTGGAAAGGGGAAGAGAGGAGGCAATTCTGGCCTGGCTGGTAGGGAGCGGCGGGGTGCTCAGAAGCTGCGTGCCAGGCGCTTTGGCTGATCCGTTGTGAAGTTTTCCCTAAACCACTGAGGTTTGGTGTGTTGCTCGTGTCCACAGCACAGGAAGCCGTCTTTGCCAGCCGACCTCACACGAAGCAGCGAGGATTGACCGTGGCTGATGTGAGCTCTTATGGTTGTTTGCTAGGCCGGAGCTTTTCTTTGCCATTTGGCAGCAAACACTGGCGCTGGTGATGGATGGCCTGGCCCAAAAACACAGCGAGAACCAGCCTGGATTGCCCAGGCGACTCAGACTTGCTGACAGAGTTACATTTCAACCGTGATTTTTTTTCTGCTGACATTGTGCTCTGCAGATTATGAGGGGGGAAAAATACGTGGGGAAGTTTTAATTGTAAGGCAGATGAGGAGAGAGCATGACTGTGTTAAATCCATGGACCCCCTCCCCAGGAACAGCAGGAATACAGGACAACAGGGCTGGATCCTTGCATGGATGCACATCTATATATTTCCACCAAAGGCAGTCATTTGTCATTTTATGCTTGTGCAGATTTTTGCCCTAACGATCCTGTAAAAAAAGTCTCTTTTTAGAGTGATTTTATTTTCTATTAGAAGTTAGACTGCTCCTAAAGATGGCTATACTTGCGACAGCTGGGAAGAATTTGGGGTGATTGCCTACCCTTACCAATTTTATGGAAAAAGTGTAAAACAGTGCAGTCACGAGGGGCAGAGCTGGGGTCTCTCTGTTGCAGAAAGGCCGTGTCTGCTGTTGGGGTCCAGCCCGGGGAGCAAACGCATGGGTACGCAGAAATACAGGAAAGGCCATCTAAATGGCATTCAGCCACCCACCTCTCAGAGCACAGCTCTGCAAGGAGTCGGTGAGGGTGGTGACGACCTTAAACAAAAAAAACCCAAACCCCAAATGGAAAAAAACCACCTGCAAATTATAGGTCTGTGATTTCAGTGCTGTGTATATCACTTGTTGTCAAGGTGGGAGCGTGGAGTCAGAGCGCCGTGCTGGGACCAATGTGCCAGCCTGCTTGAGCTTTGGTCCTTCTGAACCAAGAAATACTTTAATTATTTTTGTGCAACACGTGGCCTTTCGATTCTGGCAAGCGGAGGCAGAAGAGAAAGTTGCTATGCGACCAAGCAAGCAGCTGCTAAGCTGTGGAGTCCAGGAACCGGGAACTTTTACAAACAGGAATTGTCTTCAAAAATACAAACAGACAGAATTTCATGGTTGCTTCCAATTTTCATGTTTGGCATCATCTTGCTTCTGAATTTGTTTAGCCAATGTTGGCGCAGGGTCATAGAAATGTTGCCTCAGGTGCAGTCTGGTGGCCTGGTTTTGGGGGCTATGAAACGATGGGAATTTGGCTGTGGTGACAGTGACGTCCTGGACATGCAGCTGACAAGGGATGTTAATTACTTTAGTCTGGGCTTGCACTGGATCCAGAGAGCTCCCCCTGTAACCGCCGTGCTCGTGCAGGCCTGACTGCCCTTGGGCAGGAGCGCGGACTCAAGGCCCAGCTCAAAGCTCACAGGGATGCACTGTGAGGAGGGGGCCCATGTGTTTTGTTTGCTCCTCTCCCAAAAAGAGATACAAGGTCAGGGCAGGGACCTTCACTGTGGGGTTTGTTAAGACAAATGGCTGAATTTTTGCTTGTGTTGCCTGCAGAAATAAATGTGGTTATCTTCTTAAGGCCTGGGCAAACAGAAAACTCCAGTGCTACTCCTCTGCTCAGTTGCTAGCAGGGAGGCCTGTCTGTCATTAGCCTTTTAAAAATAAATAAATAGTACTGAAAAACAAGCTCCCTTTTCTCCCCTCAGATATACTCTATGAACTAGCAGCAATCTTTTTAGTGGAGTTACAACTGAATTACAACAGGACACAAACCACAAGCTCTGACTACCACTCGTGGTGTTTAACTACTTAATAAATACCAAAGGAAGGGGCATTTGGGGCTGTCAGCAAGTCCTTTACTACCGTCCCTTCCCATGCGGGCTGTAGACACTGTTTAGACGCTCTGACTTAGAAGTAATATTTTGGAATAATCATTTCTCCCCCTGTACCGCAACGTAATTCATGGTGGGGTGTTAGGTGAAGCCTCTGCATGGGGAGATCGATGGTTAAAAAAACTGACAAGGAGAGCCACAAATCCTTCATCAAATTACAGCCAGGGTCTTCAGGCTGCCTCCTCCTGCTCTTCTCGATAAGATCTAGACAGTAAATTATCATATCAAAGAATAAATCCAAAGCAACAAAGTGATAAACATGGCCAGTTCCTGGTGGGAAGTAACTAACGAGAGATTTCATGGAGTACAAATGCAGGAGATAACACAATAATTACCAAATGGTGAACTGTTGAAGACTTTTAGGAAGAAGGGCAAAGATAAAAATGTTTTTAGGAAGTGCTTCTTATAAGGAAAACATGCATCAACAGCCCATCTTTGAACAGAGGCATTAGGGAAATTAGAGGCAAGCATGTCACTTGTTCTACATGTTCCTTAAATGTCCAGCAAGAGACCGTCTTTTTTTTTTTTTTTTTTTTTTAATAGTAAAGCTCATTTCCCTGGTCACAGGAAAGAAGAGTCTATTTTTTTCCTATTGATGCTTTGGGATGTTTAGAGTACATACAGTGACTTGGTAACGACGCAGGCACCCAGGAAGCCTTTCAGCCCAAAAGGTTGTTTAAAAATATCTATTCTAAGACATTAAACCAACCTGAAGGAGCTGAATGGGAAAAATCACAGAGGCCAAAAACCGTCTGTGAAGCTGTAATGTGTCTGCCTGGAGCTGGGAAGCGGCGAGGGAGGAGGCAGTGAGGAACGGCGCGGTTTGCCCATGGAGGGTACAAGCCATGCGGCATGTCCACAGAAGGGGATGAGCAACAAGGTTGAGTTTGTGAGGCACGATGGTTTCAGCAGGGAGATGAATTGCTGGTGAAGTTTTTGTTGGTTTTTTTTTTTTATGGCTGAATGTATGAGAAAATTACATCTTACAGATGTTATTATTATTATGCAGCAGGAATCTGCAGAATGAAGCCATGCTCTGAAGGCGGAGTGGGAAGATGGAGACAGTGCTCAAGTCCTAGGTCTGTCTGCCCGAGGGGGCCGTGCTGGCTGCAGCGGCGACCGAGGTGGGTAAGGGAGGTTTGGAAAGGGAGTGGAAGGTGGACTTGGGCTCTGGCTGGCAGGGTTGTGCCTGCAGTGAGGAAGGGCACCAGGAACCGCTGGAGCGGCTGGGAGTTTAATCTGGATGGAAATGCAACAGTTGAGGAGCAGCAGAAAGGCAGTTAGGAGTTGAGTTTGCTGTCAGAGCGAATGAGGGACCTTGCAGTGGGTGACAGCTCAAGAACGACAAACCGCTCCATGGGGAGACGAAAGCCATTTCACATGTCTGTGCAGCCATCGTTTGTCTCCCATTGAGGGCAGGAGTGAAGGCTAAGCTGTGGAGACGCTGGCCCTTTCCCAAACACTGAAAATAATGATCCTTTTCCCAAAAATCTTACAGTCAACACCAAAATAAGACAAAGAGTAGTTCAAAAGAAACAACGACAAGAGAAATTTAAGAGTCTACAATCTTCAAAATGTCATTAATTGTAAATAATGATTTGCCTGACCTTGGCACTGCTTCCAGGAAGTCACACCAGGCGTGAGAATGCAACACGATGACGCACAAATTGAAAGTATTGTGTTGAGCACCACCTGGTTCCTGTTAGCGGAACGCCCTGTTGGCATTGCTCATTCGTTCTTCCCTTGACCGAAAACTCATGGACTCATTGATGGATGGATCTTCATGGAACTGCTTGGCAAACCTTAATGGCTTAAAAATCTTTAATAAATTACTAATTAAAGGAGAGGAAAAAATAGAGCTCAAAATAGTCAACAAAAATGTGGGGTTTTTTCCAGCATCTTATAAATTAAGTATTTTAAATTGATTGACAAAAACTTTTTTCCTTTTTTTTTTCTTTTTCCCCAATCTGCCTTTGGGATGTTTATGGAAGCTACTTTGATAGGTATACCCAAATACCGACGGCCCTGCTTGTCTCTTCCTCCAGGACCTTGGTATTGCCTGTGAAGATGCGATTTCTATGAAACCTGTAAGTAAATCACATCAATTTGTTCTTTGAACCAGCACTTCACAGGGGTGCCCTCTCAAAGCCCAGCTGATAGGAGATACATGAAGCAGTAAATATCCATGATGGCTTTTGGGAGGCGTACGCATTGAATGTCTTTTAATACCCCCAAAACACATATAGAGGAGTGTTTTAACTGCTGGCACCCATCTCAGCCTCCTGCAGACCGACTACCCCATCTGCTTTGCTCGCTATTGCTGCAAAACTGCACTTTAACTTCGTGGACGAGAAAGTTAGAGGTTGCCAGAGGGAAGATGCCCAAGTGGAAGACTTCACCTCATAGATTTATGTGCCTTTTTGTCCCCTTTTACAAATATACTCTTAATTTCCTAATTAATGGTGGGATGAGGTTTGCTCTTATTTCCTTTCCCCACAGGGAAAGGTTTTGGACTTTCATAACATTGTGTGTGTGTGGTGTGTCTGTGCTCATGCAAGTCATGCACATGTGGATATTTATGTCTACGTGCCTGTCTGTCACAGATTTCTGTGGTTGCCATGTACTCATGGTTGAGAAAGCAGGGCTAAAATGCAGCTTGAAGGGACATAGGAAGCTGGAGAGCCTGGTGGTAATAATTAGCATCTCCTAAGAAGTGACTCCATGTTCCTGAGCTGATGTTGGAGGAGAAAATCTCTACTGTAAGTGGCACATGTTTTGCTAGAAATCCTCCGATTCAAGCTTATCTCCTCCTGTTGTGCAAATGAACTTGGATAACGAAGCAGCTATAGTATTTAAGATTGAGATTAATGCATCTAATGAACCTCTGCTTATTCAAATTTGTACTGAACAACTTCTCTGTGTTACAAGTGAATAAGAGCAATATGGTTCATCAAGTATCTTCCTCCCATCTTATTTCCTGATAATATAAATAAATCTTGCCAAGTTCCTTTTTCAAGAGAAAATACAGTACTCTCTGGCTCTCAGTGAGCAATTGTGAAATCACCTGTTTCCTCTATTCTCTAACAATACCTTTTGTATCTAATTGTTCAAATCAGAAGCATGAGGAGGACCGCATAGTTCCTTCTGAGGCCTGAAGACATCTTGCTGTGACTTCAAAACCACAGCAAATCTAGCAAAATAAAAAAAAATAAAAAATCCTAAATAATGACAGCTGAATGGAAAGGAGCTGGGGGGTTGTGGTTCTGCTTCTCAAAATCTGCAGTTCTACAGGAACTGATGTTTCTTAGTCACCTAAGATCCCATATTGGTAAGTGAAATAACACAATGGAGAAAATGTCTGGAATACCATCCATGAGAAAACCAAACAAATCATCAGGAACTTTGCCAAGATGTGGCTCAGGCAGGCAATTAAACGGGGAAAGCACTCCTGCCTTAATCTTCCTGTGTGTTTATTTGTTGGTCTTAAGACAGATCAGAACTTGTAGATTTATGTACTGTATCTAAAATAAAATTAAAAATCTCTGCTAGAGAACTTCTTTTTGCATAAACAGTAATGTTTGATAGAGGTGATTCTAGAGGTGGTTCGCTAGAAGATTTGACTTTGAAATATTCTCGCAAATCAAAGCAATTTCTTGATGAATCAGTCTAACTGCTTTAAGCATTGATGAAAAGCATCCAGAGGTGATACAAGCTGAAGCCCGAACCTGAACATCTGCAGCTGAAGTCCTGTATCTGCTGGTAATTGGAACATCTGCATCTGAAGTCCTATTTCTGTTGATAATTGGAATCCCTTGAGCCAGGCCCAGCATAGCGAGGGTAGCAAGACTAGAAATATAAATACCTTAAAACCTAAGCCAACCCTTCCCTCCTCCTGCTCTTAGGAGATCCCTCCCTCTAAATAAGTGTTTCTCCATTACCTGTAGAATTTATCCTGAACCAGCTCCTACCCCAATTTTTTTTTACATTTTATAAGCTTGATTCACCTTTTGCTACTGAAACTCTGCCGTTCTCCCAGGGAGAGCCTGACGAAGCCTGTGTTGGGAAGATTTTGTTCGGTTCATAAAATTTACTGACTTTTCGCAGGTGCTTTGCACCCAGGTGAGGGTAGTTCCATCTGCTGGATAAGCCAGAACCTGTCCATGAAAGAAAGGGCTGGGCGGCAAAGGGGAAGGGCACTGCTGATGCCTCTGAGCAGCTCTCCTGGTTTCGGTGTCGGGAAGTTTCCCTGGAATTGGTTTCTGTACTGGTGGAGGCGTGGGGAGGCAGTATGAGATAGCAACGTGCTGCTGTACATGGCTCTCGTTTCAATTCTGCGTGCCGTGAACTACTGCGAAGGCAAAGATAATATTGCTGCTGGTAGAGAGGAGGTTCCTTCAGCTTCGGCAGCCCTAACTACATGTCCTTAAGAGAGGGAATCAGAAATGTTGAACATTACACTCTGTTTCTAAAGGCACTTTTCAGAAAAACCTCGTTTTAAGGCAGCACTAGCCCTGGAGATAACTTATTACACCCATTTATAAGATGCTCATGAATAATTTACGCCACGTTAGCTGGTAAATGTGATCGCTTTTGAAAGCATTAAGCACCAGTAGCTTGCTTTGTAAATCCACTGACTGGTTCTCATTATTAAAAGCTAATTAGCTCGTTCAGCTGGAACATATTTTGTAAAATAGCTATGCTAGTGTTCATCTTTATATTGCAACAGATTACATTAATTCTAAAAATATTCCAGCAATGGCACAATGGAAATATTTAATAATAAGGATATACAATTCTATACAAACAGATATTACATTAGATCTTTAACAAGTTTTCCAAAACCTGGTAAGTGAGGTATCAGGATTGTGATTGTTTTAATGAATATATGATATCAGAATTCTCTGATATATACATTACTTATTTAAATATTAAAGATTATAGTTTATACATGGGAGGGATATTTTCAAAGTGACAATTTGGACGTGTGAGAAGCTTTGATTGTAGAATCACAGAATAGTTTGGGTTGGAAGGGACCTTCAAAGCCCACCCAGTCTAACCCCCTGCAAGGAGCAGGGACATCTCCAACCAGATCAGGTTGCTCAGAGCCCCGTCCAACCTGGCCTGGAATGTTTCCAGGGATGGGGCACCTTTGCTTGAAAAATTATACTTCTAAAGTTAAATTTCTAAGCCATGGCTGGCACTAGAAAAGATGTAGAGCGCGAGTGAGTGCAACCAATGTACCCATGAGAGCAGGGGCAAGAGGTGGAGCAATGCTTGAGGCTGCTCTTGCCTCCACTCACAGGGAAATGCTATGACTGTCAGTCAGTTGCAAAGTCTTTTTTTTCCATGAAAAGCGTCTTTTATTTGCTATTGAATTTTCACATTGAGAAAGCACTGCATTTTTCTTCTGCGTTGTCCTTCCTACAGGTGTTATTCCTGCCATTGTGAAAAGAAGTAAGGGGAGGAGAGGAAAACTACGCGCCCATCAAGAACATTGCACCTCCAGCGCGGGACCAAGAGTCACAGTAGAGCCATCCAGCAACATACTCGAGGAGCTGGTTTGTAGAATGTTTTTATTTCAGTATAAAGTAAAATGTTATTTAGATTCATTTGTGCTAAGGCCCTGGCTTCAGGAGAAGAGGCTCTGTAGGGAAATCAGTAGCCACCGAGCTTAAAAAAAAAGTTCAGTTGATCTGATAATAATAATACATGTTATATTTAAAATGTATTTGGGATATAAAATACCCAAACATTCTTTTTTTTTTTTTTCCCAAATATTTTGGGTTTATGTTTGTTTCTCCTGCAAGTTTAAACACTTTTAAACTTCAGCACATTTAAATCCCTATTACCAGTTTTTAAAGGGATTAGGGTAAGTGGCTTTTATTCTGCAGTCACAATACTACTGCTTTCAAATACATCTTCTTAAATTTCCTGTTTAGATGAAAAAAAAAAAAGAGGAATTTAAGTAATTTACAGCAAAGCGACAACGTCTGCTTCTGCACTGATGAATGTTTCCCTTTAGGAAAGGCAGTTCTCTTATTAATATAACATCTGGCTTTCATCTTGAGTAAATACAACAACTCAAAAGTAGTAGAAAAAGAGCAGAATAATGTGAATTTTCTGGCATATCAAGCAGCCAAAAGGCCTAATTAACAGAAATAATATCTGGCAAGCAGTGCTGCTTGAGAAGCTGCCCTAAGTGAATATTCTGGGACGAGAGGTTTCAGACGGACCACTTGGTCAGCCAGAGAGCCAAGAGGAGCGGGATGGCGAGAACAGAAAACAGCACGGATTTATGATTCTACACGGCAAAACGGCCGTTATCCGCAGGCCCTTCAGGGAGCCTTCGCTGTCTTAACTGCAGCAAGCAAGCTGTATATTCCCACTAACTGCTTCTTATCCTAGCCACACGTGTTTCGGCAGCGGGCAGCCACCCTTTGCGGCCTGTTCCCCCCGTTGTGCAACGTGCTTCACTCCTGCAGGACCCATCTTGAGGTTCTCCTGCCTTTTAAACTCCAGATTTTGAGAATTACTCTTAGTGTTTAGAGAAAAAAAATAAAGATTAGCTGTTTTAGACTTTTGTCATTTAAAAATGAAAAAAAAAGCCAAACCCCAAAAAACCCGCCAAAAAAAAAAATCCTCCAGAAAACCAGTGAGGAGGGTGGAGATTTGAGAGATGTTTTTGCTTCCGTGGATGTCTTCATGCACTCCTGCCGGAGGTACAAGCCCAAATTGGCATCTGCCAGTGAGGAAGGTCTCTCTGACCGAAGCCAGTTTGTATTTCTTATCCCTCTCCTTTCCCCTTGGCATTTGCCCTCGTCCACCAACGAGCAGACCAGCCCGTGAGAGGGATGCAGCTGGTTATTCACATGCTGACAGTTATCAGTCGTTATTCCCACGGGATGCCAGCGGTCCGGGGACGCTGGGGCACAGGGGAGGGATTGCTGCTCTGCTGGGGCAAGGGAGTGGGTGGAAGGCACGCGGCCGCAGTGTGGGGGTGATAACAATGGGACCTTCTTGGGTTCCTGAGCAGAGTTTGTTGCAACTGAGAGGATCATCGCATTGATTGCAATTGTTAATTGGAAGCTGAGCCCAGCCTGCAAAGAAGCAGTGGGCAGGAGGACAGTTGGCTATAAATGCTTTTTTAATTTCTGTTCCGTTTGAGCTATTTGTGCAGAATTTTGATCTGAAAGCTCTCATAGATTAGAAGTGTTAAATTTAATTTTATGACTTTGAAACATAGCTGATTGCATGTTTAATTTTTACTTTTCTTTCTTTCTTCTTTTTTTTTTTAATTAACTCCTCCTAGTCTTGTTTGTAAAATGCACTGTAAGGGCGAAGTCCTGGGAAATGCACCCAAGAGCTGCATCTGCCTCAAGGACTTCTCTCTTCTCCCTTTATTAGATCTGCTCCTGTCAGCCTTAAACCTCTGCAGCTTCACAGCATGCCCCTATAAGGCAAAATTCAATTCCCCCTTTCTGTAGAAGGGAAAACTGATGCACAGACCAGATAAATTGCCTGCCCAAGGTCAGAGCGTGGCTGAGGGAGCAGTAGCACACTGATGAAACCATCTCTATCCCATTTTGATAAGCTTGAAAGTGGCTCTTGGTAGGAAGCACTAGCATGAGATATCCATAGCAATGCAAAAAATATTTTTTCCCCCTTTTCCACATTTTTTTTTCCTTAGTTTCCTGCAGCAAACCTTTACATAAGTCTTGGTGGTAAATCTTGTGTTTGAGGGATGACTACGCTACTAGTGGGAGTGAATGAGCAAAAGCCAGTTTATGGGGAGCAAGCAAAATGTTACAAATAAATGGCAAGAACGCACTGTCTTCTGTCCCGCAAAACCATAGGGAGCAAGTCTGGCCCTAGACAGTCACCTCGATTATCATCTTTCAGTAGTTTGAGGTGGATTAGACCAGGAGCATACAGTCGAGTTCTCTTGTGACGACCTGTTTCCATTAACTGAAAGCAAAGACCTTAACGTGTCAAGGCCTTAGGTTGCAAGAAGCTATTAACTGTTGACTTGACTTTCGCTTGACCAGTACAATATTGTCAGTGACAAGAGAGGAGTCACTTTTTCCCTACAGTGAAAATACAGAGAAAGATTTATGTTGTGGGGTAGACTTCTGTCTCCTGCTGACAAAAATCAGTATTTTCATTATTTTTCTCTCTCTTCTGTCCCTAAACATGTAAATATGAAGACCGATTCCCCAGGAAAATGCCATCAAAATGAAAGAAGACAGTTTAGTCTTCCTTGCCCACATGTTGAGGCAGTTGAATTTTCAGTACCCTTGTGTATTCCCCCAGCACCTGATTGCTGGAGGTTTTTCCCCAGGCCCCTGGGAGCCAGTCAAGTCACTCACCTCCACTTCCACAGGTGCTTTCCTTCCCCGTCAGATCTTAAAGCAACTTAGTGGGCTGGCTCTGGCACTTCAGTGAATTTTTCTGATAATTTTCATCTGGTGATATGTTTTAGTGCACTTGATTGCTACAAAGAACTCTTGGTGAAACACCGTATGATTAAAACAGTGATTATTTGAAAACTCTGTAGAGAAGGAAATTAGCTTAACAGAGATTCATGACTCCTTCCAGAGCCTTTTCCAGTTCCCACTGATGTCTAGGGGGATGCTGTCACCTGACCAGAAGGGAAAATGGTGCGGTGCTATATGTGCATTGGTATCAAATGCTGTTGAATACTTACGTGGGGCTAAAAAATAAAGACGATCTCAATAGCTACTTGCAGCTATGGAGGTCTTGTGAAATTAGAAGGAAAACACATTCCCGGATGTGCTGGTTTTATTTAGTGAGAGGGGTTATGGTGACAGCTTCTGTAGGAAACTGCTGGAAGTTGTTTCCCCTTTGTCCGGTGGACTCGGCCGGGCCTGGGGTGGACCTGCTGCTGGCCAGGGCCGAACCAATCGGTAGCAGAATGTTCCCTGATAACACCTCTGCGATAACGTATTTAAGAAGGGGAAAAATAGAAAAAAAAAAAGGAGAAGATGTGAAGACATTGAGTGGGGGCAGAGAGGGGGAGGCGCGAGCCTCGTGGGCCTTGCACCCCTCACCCTCTGGCCTCCCGCCGGGCGGCAACTGGGCCCGACTCGGCCCGGCCCGGCTGAGAGAAGTGGAGAGGAGATGGGATGTGAAGAGACCCTGAGAGGCGTCTGCCAGCCTGTTGTGAAGGATTTCTGTGAGAGGAACGGCTGCAGACGCCAAGGGCAGTGCAGAAGGAGGGGGAGCAGTAATGCGGCTCCTGGGCAGAATTCCCATGCAGCCCGTGGTGCAGCCCATGGTGAGGCCGGCTGTGCCCCTGCAGCCCGGGGAGTCCACGGAGGAGCAGAGATCCCCCTGCAGCCCGGGGAGGACCCCACGCCGGGGCAGGCGGGTGCCTGAAGGCGGCTGTGGCCCGTGGAAGCCCCGCTGGGGCAGCCGTTCTGGAGGGGCTGCACCCCGTGGAAGAGATGACCCACGCCGGAGCAGTTTCACAAAGGACTGCAGCCCATGGGAGGGACCCCACGCTGGAGCAGGGGAGGAATGTGAGGGGTTCTTCCTCCAAGGAGGAAGCAGCGGCGTAAAGTGACAAGAAATGAACTGACTGTAACCCCCATTCCCTGTTCCCACATGTGCCGCTCAGGGCTGGGGGGGGGAAGGAGATAGAGATAGCTGAAATGAATTTAAGCCCAGGAAGAGGGAAGGGTAGGGGGAAGGGAAGTTATCTTTCTCATTATCCTGCTTTGGTTTTCATAATAAACAAATAGTTGTCCCAAAGTCGAGTCTGTTTTGCCCATGGCGGTAACTTTAAGGATCTCTCCCTGTCCTTATCGCAAACCTTGAGCCGTTTTTCTTATATTATCTCTCTCTGTTCTCTCGGAGGGTGGGGGAAGTGAGAGAGAGACTGCATAGTCTGGTCCTGAGGAGGGCTGAAGTACAACACTGGATTTAGATACTCTAGAGATTTAGTTTTTTATCTTGGAAGACATAAAGAGCAGATAGTAGTTTTAACTGAAACATACACAAGCAGCTTTTCCCCCACTCTTCCTGTATGTCTGTAGGAAATTGCAGCCTGGAAATAGCCAAGCTATGGTAACTCCACCACCACAAGAGTTCATCCCTTGCTACCTTTACCTCTCTGTTCTGTTGGGTTCACCTTAACCCGTTCTTCTCTTTCCAGTTGTGGTGCTGGACCTGGAGCTGGGAGTGTCAGAGCTGGCCCCTGCGGCACCGAGTGGCCCCGCAAGTGCTGCTGCAAGACCAAATAGCCCAAATGATGCTGGTGAAGCAGCAGGAGATGGGAGGAATTTTCCTCAGGCACAGGATTTTCTCAGCAGCAGGTATTATTCAGTCTTTCCATCTGTAATCATCACAGAGTCTTTCCTTACAGGTAAGAGAGGCACAATCCAGCTGACATTACCGACCTTATAACCGTGCGTGGGTACTGGACATTGGCTTTTCTGCCAATGACTTCCTCCAGATGAGCGCAAGGAGAGCACGGCATGCACTTGCTTCCTGCACAATGGCATTGCTAGGCCACAAAATTCAAATAACCTGCTCATCTTCGCAAGCCTGAACCCATTTCTTCTCATGTGGTGGAAAGGTTCTTGTGTTGCGTCTCCTGGCAGGTTTGCTGGCGGAGGTGAGAAGATCTGCTTCTGCTTCCCGCTCCTAAACACCAGCGTCCGATGAGGCAGACTCGGCCAGCAGTATTTCCATGCATTTATGCTCATCCCTTCATTAATGACAGAGCAATCTCACAGGCAGGGATGAAGCAAAGGAAAGGAGGAGATAACGGAATAATTCTGGTTGGTAATATTCTCTTTTCTTCTATAAATATTAATCGCTTCACTAGGAGTTGCAACCAAGTGCAAACACACTTTATTGGATTTATATTTTTTTAACCATATTAGCAGAAGCACAAGCGAGGGAATCTCTGTGACAACTGTGGCCAACAGAAAATTAATTAGGATTCCGAATCTCTAGTGCTGGTGTCTTAGGGCTCTT